>SMMQ01003112.1:3527-18716 GCA_008271595.1 [Pythium] brassicae (nom. inval.) | reverse complement strand
GAGACCCCCCCCCCCCCCCCCCCCCCCAGGTGGTGACGCCACGCACCCCAGAGCCGAAATCCGCCATGAGGCTGCGAGCGGACTTGGCGCGCTGAATCGAGTTGTCCGACTCCCTGTGTTCCAACACAGCACAAGAGCAGTTGGTCACCCTGTGGCAGTGGTGTAGACACCTAGAAACTAGTGCAGACGCACGCTGATCCCGACGATTCGTGGAAGTCCGACAGCGACCGCAGCTGGCGAAGACGCCCCGCTTCCTCGGCTTCTTTCCGCTCGATGCCCTGTCGGATCTCAGCGATGGCGTCGTCCCCGATGATGATCTGACCCGGCTCCTTCTCCGGCGCGGACGTGACGATAAAGTCGTTCATCACTTGCTGGATCGAGTCCAGGATGCCGCTCGCTTCGAGAAAGTGCTCATCCGACTGCGTGCGCAACAGTAGCACACAACACGAATGACACCAATCGGTCAGCGAGGGCACTCGATGCAGGCGACTGATAGAGCGCGCGGTCGTGGTCGGCCCACCTCGTCGAACTCGGACAATCGCTCGAGGTCGTCCTCTCCGCCGAATGGGTTGTCGTCGTCAAACGAGAACATGTCGTTGCTCAGCATATCGGTGGTTGAATTCCGTTGTCCAAACGAGTCTGAGTCCAGTGAGGCAGAGAGAGAGAGAGAGAGAGAGAGAGAGTAACCCAAGCAAACGCCGCGCCACTTGTCAGCACCCCGGTATGAGTGATCGACGCGAGCCAGGGCTGGCAGCGCGCACCGATATACGTTGTTGCTGAGCTCGGTGCACTCTCCGACGGAATCTGAAGCCACCAAGCACGATCAGCAACGCGAGATGTGAGAGCTTTGAAACCTTCCCGGTAGTCAAGACACCGCAGCGATGCATACCGGGAAGTCAGTCCGGAAGGACGACTGCAGGCTCCGCGCAATCTCCGCAAGCTCCATCGCTTGCTGCTGGAGGTAGTCGGTCTCCACGGATCCTCCGCTGTAGCTCGCGCGCGAGAAAGTTCCCGCTCCGACCGACGCCGACAGCGCAGCCGATGCGTCGGCGACCGCGGTCGTGACGCGCGCAAACAGATTGTCGCTCTCGCTGAACGCGGCGTGCTCGAGCTGCGCTGGCGCAGAGTGCGGCGCTGGAGGGACCGCTTCTGTCGTCGCCACTGCGGCGTCTTCCGCTTCCGAGTCCTCGCGCACTCGCGCTGGTTCCATCACTGCGCGCGTCTCAGACACGGTGGCGACAACGACGCGTTCGGCGTCAGCCGCTTCGTCGTCGCCCAGCACGATGCAGTCGATCTCGACGTCTTTCGAGCCGCGCGACCGCCTCGCGGCCTTGTCCGGTGTCTCTGCTGCTGCTGCTGGGCGCTCGGCTTCCCCCAGAGACGCCCGCATCGGCTTCGCGGCAGCAGTCTCCTCCGCGCCGCCTGCGACCGCCTGCAGTTGCTGCTGTGCGGCCTGCAGCTCGTGCAGCTTGCGCGTCAGCTCGAGAATCTCCTGCTTCTGCCGCTTCACGATCTGCATCGCGTCGCGCAGCATCCCCGAGACCTCGTGGCCAATGAGCATCGCGGCCGACGCGTCGCTGTGGCGGTGCAGCGTCGTCATTGTCGGTGGCGGCTGCGCAGCTGCGCGCTGGCTCTCGTCCAGCGAGAGCCGCGACGTCCGTCTGCGACGCCCCTGGGCGGCGTCGAGCGAGCCGCGCCGCCCCGAGAGCCGCCGGCGGTACGCTGGGTGCTCCACGTTTGCCTGGTTCACGCGGTCGATCCAGAGCTGCCGGTCCTCGCTCGAGCGCGAGCGGAAGAGCAGCACGCGGCCGGCGCTTGACGTGAGCTTCCAGCACGGGCCGCAGTCCTCTGCGAGCGCGTCGCCGGGGTCGGCGGCGTCGCTGTTGCGGAAGATCCGGTCCACGGCCTTGACGCTGCAGCCCGCGAGCGGCATGACGCCGCGCGGCAGCTCGTCCGCGTGCTCGTAGTAGAAGAGCACATTCGCGTACACGGCGACGTGGTACATGCTCCAGCCAGACTCGAAGCGCTTGCCCTGGCGTCCCGCATTCACACACACACAACACAACACAATGCGATGGGGGTCACAACGCCGCTACACAGTGTGCGTGGTACTACGGTGGCTATGATGCACCTTCTTCAGCAGCGACTCGAGCGGCACACGTAGCTGCAGGTCCGTGCCGCGCACCAGCAGCTCGGGGCACTTGAGGTCGCCGGCGAAGACGGTGGTTCCGGAGGATCCTGCGGACGACGCGCTACTGGCGGATTTGCTGCGCGGCTGCTGCAACAGCAGCGGAGGCGGAGGCGGCGCCGGTTCTGCAGGTGGCGCCTGCATGCTCTTCTTCTTCGGTCGGGTGTCGCTCACGCTGCCACTGCTGCCAGTGCTGCGATCGATACGAGGGAGCGCCAGCCTTCGTTTGCTCTCTGGTGTGTTGAAAGTCTGAAATCTGAAAGAGAAAGACAGTTGGCGTGATGTGTGCCGCTCCAATTGGCACAGTGTGCCGTTGCGATTCCAAAAAGTTTGCCTAAATAACGATTAACAAGCAATCTCTGGCTCAACAAGACAGAAATACGGCACATCTGGTAGGTGCACGCGAGTTCGTAAAATCCGCTGAGAAGCTCGGACGGTCACGTACTATACATAGTCATGTTTTATACCATTCGATAGCTCTTCGTTTGAAAATGGATCTGGTTCCCTTCGCATCGCGCAGAGCGCACTTCTCGCGGAGCTTATGATGTTTTCGCGGAAAGTCTGAAGCACCGTTGTCACACCTTTTTCACGTGGAAGTAAATCTTTTGTCCATTTCCTACATATTTTTAGTCATTACATAAGGTTGCATGCGATGTTTACTAGTTGGATTGGCCAACTCGATCAATTTTCGTCCATTGGCAGTGGCTTCACTGACTCACGAGCGCCACCTACATGCGGACCGTTGGTGGCTGAGTGCCGCTGTCACTTGGCGAGGAGTTCAAGATAAAGAGGAAGCTGCAGAAGGCCTCGTGGAGCGTGGCGAAGAAGGTGCACATGGAGGTCTCGGTCGAGGACGTGCAGAGGGTTGACGAGGTGATCAAGAAGCTCCAGATTGCAGTGGGGCCTTGGCGACCTCGAGTAGCTCGTGGTGACCTTCCTCAAGAACGAGGACCAGACATTCGCTCTTCAACCACGTCAACGAGCATAGCAAAAAGGCCGAGAGGCTCGACGAGCGGCGGCTCGATTAGACAAAGTACGGCGACTGCGATGGTATTCGTGGCGGAAGCGGCAGCAGTGCCGAGCGAGCCCGCTCAAGTTGCTTATCACCTCCTTGAGAGCACGCGGCTGTGAGAGCACGCGACTGAGTCAGCAGCGGACAAGTATATGCCCGGTGCCAGGACGCGCACTGGGTCGTCAACGCCTTCACGATCTGCTATCAGAATCTCTTCGCAAGTCGGCCAGCAGCGAGAGCTGTGTGTGGTACTGATCACCCGGACTATAGTGTGTGCCACTTCATCACATATAGGGTTGGCTGGGCCCTCCAGGTTGAGGTTGAGCGTGCACGCGCGTTCGACCGGCGCCCAGTCGCCCCAAGCGATCGACACCTTCTTCCACCACGCCTTGTTCGACTGCAGCGACCAAAACCGTCGAACTGGCCCGCTTTCTTGTGCATGACAAAGACGCGAGGCCAAGGCAAATCGCTGCCAAAAAGGCCGGCTGCACGCGAGCTCTGGCGCCTCAGCAGGTCAATGTCAACCGACTCGACGTCGTCTTCTTCCCTGTCAGGACTCGGCTCTGCTCAGCTGGGCGGTGCCCGCGCTGGCACGATCGCAGCCCTGGCAGCCCGCCGGGCTGCAATCGGCTGAGCCGCGGGGACACTGACCGGGGAGGAATAGCCGCGAGTGGGACATATGTCCAAGCTGGGTTGACCAAAGGCGTGGCCGGCGGCGGCGACGCCCAAGAACACTGGGAGGCCCAGCTGTCGTACCAGGCGGGGAGCTGAGGAACGTAGCCACCCAAGCCCGCCGGGGTCAGTGTTTCGTGCGTGCCCGGCCGGTAGAGCTGGGCCGCAGACGTCGTCTCTCAAAGGGCATCAGCTCACACTGCCACCCCGCGTTTGCAGCCGACAGCGAGGCCTCCCGCACCCGCCTAGATCCGCCGGCGGCTGGATCAGGGCGTCGCGATTGCCCTCAGCGCGCAGCACCGCCGCCGTGCGTGGGAGTTCAATGTCGCGTGCCGACTGCGCCGAGTGACGGCTGCCGCTAATGGGATTCATTGACTGGTTCACAGGGGAGCCGCCCGATACTGACTCGACGCTACCAAGATCGGGCGGTGTCTCGTGCGTGCCACGGACATTTAAAGCGGGCCACACCGCTGTCGGGCCAAGCTGAGGCGCAGGAGGAGGTGGGGGGCTGTTGGTAGTGGATACTGCAACAAGTCAACCCTGCTCGCCAACTCAGCTCGTTAGGCTCGGATTACTGTCGTGCTGTCTGCTCAAACGGGTACTCCGTCAGCTGTGGCTTGCACCTCAAGGCTGGGCCACACTCGAGAGAGATTCTGGACACGGTACCCCGAAGTGAGCAGCAGGTGCTGCACGGCCGATATCATCACGTCCGCCGAAGCGTGGTCGTGCTGCACGTCGAGTAACGCGGCGGCCGACTCCGAGGGCTGAGCAATGCGCTCGGCGCGCAGCATCTGGCGCACAGCCGAGCTGGCCAGGATCGACTGCGTGCGACCGTGGCGCTGGAAGTAGATCTTTACGAGTTGCGGGTCCACCGTCGTCCAGTCGACTTTCGAGATGGCGGAGTCGACGAGGTCAGGCAGCTGACTCCATCGCGAGCGAAATCGGGTGATCAGGAGCGCTCCGGGTTGGCTGCTCGCCTGCACTGCGTCTCGATGGGCGGTGCGGGCAGACTCTGCTTGAGCTGCGTACAGTTGGGCTGAAGCGTCTCTTAGCACCTGTTGGTTCGCCGCAAACGAGTTGCCAAGATCCGGTAGGCGCTGCCGGTACGCAACGAACTGAGCTTGCTGCTGCAACGCGTACTGAGTTTTCTGGGCATGCTGAGCTTGCTGGGCTTAGATCCACTGCTACTGCCAGGCGGGCATAACTTGTTGCACACCGCCGAAGGTTGGTGGACTGGCGAAGCCGGCAATGTGTGGAAGGAAGTCGCTTGATCCCAGCGTGAGTCGGCCGGGTCGCGCCCTGAGCTGGTCAGCGACACCGTTTGCCGCTGGGTCGCTCCAGGGAGGCAGCTATGGCCTGTTGTTGAGGAGACGGGGTAAAGGCGAGGTTGCAGGCCATGCTGCGTGAGCGAGCAGGTACGGCAGCCCAATCCTCAGTATGGACACATCTCCTCGCGAGCCCAGCATCGTCACGTCACGGCCCCATGGCCACGCGAGGAACTGCGGGTGGGCATAGCAGGGAGCATCCGTCCGTGATGCTGGGTCGCGAACCCAGCTGCCGCGTGTGCGCTTGATGGAAGCGCCGGTCGAATCTGCAGCGCGTTGAGTGGGGCCGAGCTCGGGAGGAATTGGTGCCAACGATGCTACTGGGTTTTCTCCGCTGTTGTCTAGCCAGGTGGGGGCCGTCCTGGAACGCGGGCTCGCAAGAGTTGCGCGTCCTGGCTGGACTGCCGAATGGAGTAGCGAGAGCTGCGCCCACTGCTAGTTGTGGTTGGCTGGCCTGTCGCCTACCGGTGGCGCGCATCGCGCGACTGCCCAAGACGGTGACGGTGTAGCCTGGTGGTCCGCGAGTAGCAAGGCCGCGCGGACTGGGGCCGTCTCCTTGGCAACGAGACGGCTGGGGTGCTGTCGAGAAGACACGTGGGGCAGGCTGTCCTAGAGGGAGCCTGCGACGTGGGTAGACAGGAGCATCGAGTCAAAATTGGGCCCCGTCGCGACACCTGGAGATGGGGTCAGGGCTGTTGAATGCTCTGCAGCCTTGTGGGCTGGTCGCCCGGCTGGGGTGTCAGTTGCGTGCCTGGGGCTTGCAGCCTACGCGTGTTGTTGAGCTGGGCCTGCGAGGGCTTGCTTAGCCGCTTGCGCTTCTCGGACTGCGCGTTGGAGAGACGTCTCAGGCAAAGCCGGTTTCGAAGAGTAGTAGGCATGCCACCCGTGTCCCAAATGTTCCCAGATCTAGGCATTTGCACCAGTTGTGATGAAGTGGCACGCTTTTCTTCGGTTGGACAGTACCGCACACAGTGCTCTCGTTCGTCCTTTGAACTTGGGGGTTACTTGGACCGCTGGGCTGACTGTTCGCTCTCCCTTCGTCTCAGATAAACCTGGGACACCACTGTCCTGTGAGCCGAACTGGAACTCGCACACACACATGCAGCCATGTATGCAGTCAAAGTCAGGGGGGCAAGAGACTTGTAGATGTTGGAGGGCACCCGACTCCAGCAGATGTCTGGTTGACGGCTGTGCGTTTAGGCTCTGCCGGATCTCTTGACCGACGCTTGGCATCTGGTGCACAAGCGGATCTGGGGCGGTAGTATGAAGGACACTGTTGTCCACTTTGGCACGCCTGGCAAACTTTCCACACAGCACGCTCAGCTGGGCAACTGACTCCCTCGCCGGCCCAGCTGGACACCTCACTCCAAGATATGAAACTCTACTTGGCCATCCCTCGCGGCAGTCACACAACCGCATATGGGCACACAATATGAACTACCGGCTCAGCTTAGCCAAAACACTGATATATTAGGGCTCAGCCCCGATTCACACTTTACTAGCAGTAACACACCCGGGCAGAACTCGCTAGGCACACGGCTTGGTAGACTACACGCACTTGGACAAGCAAACCTTGTCGGCGGGTTGTCTGCTTTGGCGGGTGGATCTGGAGCGACTTGTGCTGGTGAGGGAGAGATTTTGGGACTGAATTGGTTGGCTGGCAGACCGAACAAAACTAATAATATCCTAATCTGATTCTAATGTGATCTACACTAACATACAAAATGCAATATCGAAAATGGCGAGTTGGGCGCTTGTCAAGATATCCGGTCCTCGTCCGGATGTCAGCCAAGCCGGGTTTCCTTTTGGGCGACGTGCGCGCGCGCGCGCGGAGGCGCACTATTTCACAACAGCCCCTGACCGACGTGAGCTGCGTGGGTATCTTCGACACTCCGCAGCGAACATTTGGCCGGAAGAGAGGAGTTCGCGCGCTCCGCCCTGCTCTGGGTGCTGATGCGTCTGTCCAGGCTTCGGTTTCTTGTGCCCGTGCTCTCCGTCGTCTTGCTCTGCTTCTTCGTCGTCCGCCAGGGCGCCGCGACGTCGGATGTTTTCGTTCGGTCAGCCGCCTCGGATCACTCGATGTACGCCGTCGCCTTCCCCAAGAGGGAAAGGGGGGAGGAGTGGCCGTCCGCAGTTGAGCCAGCTGAAAAGCAACAACTCCGGTAGTGCGGACTCTCCTAACCGTTGGGCCTCCCTGTACAGCGCGGATTGCGGGTCGCTTGCTCTTCGCTCAGGTGCAGACGCGCTTCTCCGACGCGAGTCGTGCCGCTCGTGCAGCAAGCCGTGCCGCTTTTGCCGCAAGCCGTGCTGCCTGTCTCGCAAGTCGTGCCGCCAGCGCCGCAAGTTCTGCTGCCAGGAGCGGCTCCGCCAGTAGGGACTTCGGCTGGGCCACTATCAGGTCAGCCTGGGCTTGGGCGCAGGGTGTCATTCGCGCCGCACGGATCGCAGCAGGCGTCGCAGTCGCCTCCGCCGGGGGCAGCTCCGTTGCCCTCGTCGCCTTCGGGAGCGGGGTCGAGCGACTGTAAATCTGTCGCAGTATCTCGTGTTGGCGTCGCAACATGTGAACATCTTGGCCCCCACTTGTGGGGGGGTTGTCAGGCATGTACATGCGCATGCCACTCATGCGCGACGTCGACGGGGGTACGCCTTCGTCCAAGAAAAAACGCACGCCGACTGTCCACGAACTTAGGATAGTCTGCTGCACCACTTGAACGACTTCTCGGACCTTCCAGGCGTAGTCGTTCTTTGCGCCACGCACCTCGTTGTTGACGAAGTACAAGTTCCGTTCTGGACGATCTCTGTGAACCGCTTTCGAACCACAAACTGACTAGAGATCGTGGTCAGCATCGCACCATCAGATCCAAGTGACCATTGGTTGTGGACACCGCGGGTCTGCGGCACGAGCTCGTTCGCCACAAACATGCCGACCATCACGAGCACCTCGTTTTTGAAAAATATCATTCGCGATGTCCTCTGGAATTTTTCCAGAGATATTCCGAGATCTAACTTGGTCTACCACTTCTGAACTTATTTGAATGATATTTGACTGTTCGGGCAATCAGCATGCCACCTTTTATCGATATTTGGAGGATTTTCTCGAAAAGTCAAAGAACTGAACATAAATTCATGTCGCCTGAAGAGGTCTACGTCTGTCTTCCAAAGACATCGCTCAAAATTAATTTCTTTCGGGAAACAATCAAGCTACATTGATGAATTGACATAATAATCGGTCATAAACTAACGTTTTTGGCCCAGATGTTGCTCGTTCGGGTGTTGTAGACAATAATCTCCCTTGTGCAGAAATGTCTGTCCTCAGCAGACATCCCGTAATATTCGGTTTACATTTCCGGCTATGCATCTATCTGCTCTTGTATATGAAGGTGTAGAATTCTACAGTCACCGAACTCTTACAAAAAAAGACCCAACATTGCGTCACTGTCTGTCTCTGTGCAGCTTCGGGTCCCCCGAAGTTGAACAGTGACAGACAGTGACGCAAATGTTGGGCATTTTTATGTCCACAAAGAGAGGGGGATACTGTAATCTACAGCACCTTGATACAGAGCCGCCGGTCGACTGTCCGCGCAATCGCGAAGGTACGGCAACCCCCTCAACCTCTTCTATACCATATCGACGAATGCCCTACGCGGTTGACAGAGGCCGACAAGGCTATTAATGCAATAAAGATATTTACCCTGGGTGTAAATTCACGTACATTCGCTTACGTAAGTCGAGAACACTAGACATGCCTTCATGTCACAGCTTAGCAGAGCTGTGAGTGCACGAACGGTCGCGCAGACCGCCCACCGACGTGGTGTACGGCAAGCAGGGCGTATGGCGTGAAAGTGAGTGTGTGTGTCTGCATCGTGCGAGCTAGGCGAAGCATGTCGTCTGACTTTGGGATTGTTGTGCGGAAGTCCGTTTTGTGTATGCATTTTGTGATGGGCGGGGTGGCCTGACCTGTTAGTGCACTGGCAGCCTGGCTGTGGATGGAGGTACAAAGTGTGTTTGGCGGCGGGGGTACTTACTAACGGCAGGCACTCGCGAACTCGCAGCATGTTGGTGGGTTGGGCGGTGACAGGTTCAAGGCGCTCGAGACCGTTGGCCAATGTGTGATTAGGAACAGAGGTTCAAGAGCCTGGCGCTCGATAACTGTGTCGTGATGACCACGTCAGCGGTCACTTAGCGCAAGGACGCGTTGGTCGCCACCAAGGCTGAACAAGAGCTGCGCTGTTGGCGCTACCCCGCCGCAGCTCTTGACTTACAGTGATGCCCACAACATTATCGCTCTTGCAGAAGTCGAACTTGCTGAAGGACGCGCCGAGAGAGATCACGGTGATCACGCATAAGTAGGTGTGAGAGAGGATTGAGGCAGGCGAGGAAGTACAAAACCCAAGCGGCGCGGACGCAAAAGTGGTGTCAACCCTTTGACGAGACTTTGGCAAGTGGGTTGTATTATGCATAAGACACGAGTGCGACCATACGAGTTTGAATGAATACAGCAGGCTTGCATCTGTTTCAACGTACCAGTCCATTGTGTACTGCTATAGTACTAAAGGAGATAATCTGAGGATACTGTAGCTTAGTGATAGGGTCTCGGTATGTGCATTTGCGCGCACGTAAGGCAGTGCGTAAGCCAGTGCTGGAGTGAACGCGCGGCGACGCACTCGATTGCTGGTCATACATATGTTCTCACGTGCGCTCACCCCCGACACTCAAGCTGTTCTACTTTGGTGAGGTGAGATGGGTGGGTGCTTTACTATCGAGCTTTGAGTGCCTCAACTCGGCACTCGTTTTCACTCGTGTATCACTTCCTAACACAAGTTCATGCACAAAAGAATACAAACCGTCGGTTGTGGCGTTAATATGTGGAATAAATGCCGTGTACTTGATTTTTGTATGACGGACCACCTATCGCGAGGTCTTGGCCGCCAAAATATGTTGGCAAGGTGTCGGCTGCGCAAAAACCACGCCTCTAGCGTTTTGATTGGCTATTAATAGCGCAAAAGTGATTTCTTTTGGTCGATATTCCTAGTTGTCGATGTTATGCTCTCTGCACAGCATACAAAAAACAAGTGGCATAATTGACTGTCAGCCAATTCATGACATTCATCCATATCTTTTCCAACCGGATATGAAAGTCTCGTGGGACAGCCCCCTGCGACTTTAATAATAAGAACCATCGAGCGACCCGAATCTTAGACACTTTTCGAAGCAGGGATACCCAGCGTAATCGTCACGAATTGGTCGAGGGAAATAGGTGTGTGGTTTAGGTGTCAATGTGTGCAGGGGCTGTTGGAGATGGGGATGAGAAGCCTGGTAGCGGGGCATATAGAAGGAGAAGGCAGCGGCTGTACCTTTGTCCGAGGCATTTAGTGTGGACAACGGCGTGGGAGAAAACTAGCGGTCAGCGAATGCTGAGCTCTCGTCCGTACCCGGTTCGAAGGTGACATCCGTAGAAATACCCGCTCGGTCGTGAACGTCGATGTCTGACCCAACATTGACGACAATGGAGCTGGGAGCGCCTATTGCATGCCTTTCGCATCGCCGTGCATCTTAGGGAGGCATGGCTGCTGTCGCGATACCATCGCCTGCTGTCGCTCCCAATATGCAAATTACTTCTTTGTCCCAGCGTTAACAGACGAACCACTACACTAACATTTGCGCCGTCGACCAGATTTTTCAGTAAGAAGCGGTCTGTTCCGGCGACTGCTTCGACATCCGAAACCGCCAGAATTTGGTGAAACAGGTCGACTAAGCCAACCACATTCCACCACAGTTTCGAGACCCGCCCAAAAGCCATCCTGAAGGAGTTGCATCGCCTCACGTTTGCTCAGCGTGTGCATAGCCTGAACCTTCAGGCGCCAGCGCATCCAAAGCTCGGGAAGCTCTTCGATATTTGGAACAGCGTCGCCCCTTCCGATATGGCAACTCGGATCAAAAAATTCCTGAGTGTGGGCCGCGCCATTGGTCGACTCAATGTACCAGCCCGAGCACAGAATCGCGTACTCCAATTTCGCTGAGTACCTGAATTTCGACACACCTTCAAACAACCTGCCTCGGTTCATTCCAGAGCTTCAAGACGCGCTTACTCTACAAACCATTTAAACTTGACCAAACTGCGCCTAATATTGGATGTCGGCTCGAAGGTGAAGCATTTATCAAGGCGTTTGAGGAGCATGCCCAGACCCAGATATTGTTATGGCGGTGGCAGAGTGTCATCAATATGTGCCATTCAGCAAGACGCTGCGCGAAGTCAACAGGGAAGATAATCAGAAGTTCCAGAAATATATGGCCGCGAGAGAGCGTCTTTGCGGTTGCCAATACAACGGCTGAATCGCGATGATCAAGGCTGCCAATTCGCTGATTGATTGGGGTATGGTAGGATTCGATGTGGTCATAGACCCCGCGCCACCCATGAGCGTGCAACAGCGCCACGCGTGACTCTGGAGAGTCGGCGATCGCGGAGAGACTTTTGAGTCGGAGCGCTTCAACGTTGATGAAGCCGAGCCGGAGCTTACATGGTTTGTGAATGCACCGCAGCTCCACTTATATCGTACAAGCGAATCCTCCTCACTAGCTCAGTCTGGAGCTCGTTCTCCCGGTGTCGATGCTCCGATTGAGATTGATTTGGAGCCGACTGTTGTCCGCCTAAAGCCGTGACCACGTATCATGATCTCTTTGTGTATGTTAGTCGCAAGATCATCTCATCCGTCGTTCTTCTGTCTCATTAACAAGAATTCACCTGCTCTAAAGCCGATTCTGAACCTCGCAACTTCCCACTGAGTGTCGGGGCTGCACGGTTTAACAGCTACTCACTCCGCAGAGACTTAGGACTGATGAACAATAACCAGGATACATTGTATGGTCGAGTTCACATTCCCTCAGAGGAGGTCACTCACTTCTCAGTCCCCAAACTTGCACACATCAAGCCACTTGACGGCGATCTCAGCTTCTGTGTGCGTTGGCGTGCGCAGTTGTACTGCACCTCTTCTGTCATGCTTATGTTTTCACAAGACCCCACCAAAAAAGATTTGAAGAGGTTTATTGGGCGATTATCCGTGACGGAGTTTAAGAACAGGAACAGTGATCCCCCGTTTAGGTACGATTGTATTCCACGCAGAACTGAAGCTTCAACACTTCTATCATCAGACGACGAACGAGCGACTACCACGAAGACGAGCAGCGCAAGCACGAGCAACATGTAGGAGCCCGTCCCATCCGCCAATCTCATGGATAGCGCGTACACGGAAGCGACAGACGCGCACACTTCCTCCGCGATGAAGAAGGTCGCGCTCTACTTGCGCGAACATAACGGTGGCGTGATCGGCGTTCACGGCCTCATGGCGGCCCGCGTGGACAAGGATATGGTGGGAAAATTTGATGTCTTCCTCGTCAAAGACCCATCGATCGGCTTCTCTTCTACATCAACTTACCTCAGCAGTGTCAAGAGGCAGCTTGAGGATGCGACGGGGACGTCGTTCTTCAAGGATAACAAGGGCTGGTACAAGCGGCTTCGCCAAACGCTTCGTAAGTGCTACGTCGAAGCGACAGTGGGGCAAGGGCAGCCGCTGCAGGACAAGGCGCCTTTGATGACGATCAGCGACCTGCGCGAGCTTTCCTTGCGACTTCTCGACCGTAACGACGTCAAAGCGCTCAAGGACAGGACGCTATTAGCGCTTTAGCGCTGCAGTGGAGTCTCGTGGGCCGGAGTTCCGACGTCGGCGATCTGCGATTTGCGCAGCTGCAGTGGACAGGGTCGTGTGTTCTTGTCCATGTGCACCGCATGAAGACCCAGCAAGAACACTCAGTGTCAGTACCGCCCGCTACGCTTCAGAGGGAGCTCGGCCCGATCCATCCCCTCGCAGCTCACCTCGCGACCGACTGCTACTGCCTCTCCGAGCTCATCGTCAGCCAGCTCGGCTTCGACACTATTCGGCAGAACAAAGTGGCGTCCTACATAAATCGAGTGATGGAGTCAACGGCTGCCGCAGGCAAAGACTGCAAGCTGACGCCGCGTCTTAGGACGCACTCATCAAGTTGTGGGGCCGCCGCGCACGCAGCCTCATACCTTGACATCTATTTGAGCGATCTCGCGCATCGAGGGAGGTGGGCTGTCGACGGATTCCACACCCTGCGTAAGTACATCAGCGAGACCGCCTTAAGCGACCAAAAAGTCGGCCGCGCGCTAGCAGGATGGGAGACGCCGTCGCGCAGGGTGCATCCCGCGCAACTCGATGACAGTGGGTCCAGCGCGGCATCGCAGCGTCTGTTTGCGTCGCTATTGTTTCGGCACTACAAGAGCCAAATCGTCAGCAACTCGTTCACGCAAGCTCTGGCCGCAGCACTCCTCCTGTATTAGCCCGACACGACCGCGGCGGTTCCTCACAGTATAGTAAACACTGCCATGCTCGCAGCTGCTCGAGAGGCGTGCTCGTCCAGCGAGGAAGAGACAGCAGAGAGTGTGTCCGATGGAGCACATCTGTGCGGGCTCGATTCGTGAGGTGCGACCTGCACGCGCTCCCGGTCGCGTCATCAGCCTCATCTACCATCGACCCGATCCTTCATCTCAACCTGGGCGACGCACTCGTGCAACTGTCGTCGGCACAACAAGAAATGGCGGGTGAGGTAGCTGGTGTCGGGACAAAGCTCGACCAAGTCGCGTCGGCGGTTTCGCAACTAGTCATGATGCAGAAAGAGCAGTCTCGGCAGCAACGCACCATTCTCGAGATGCAACATCAGCAAGAGGAGATGCTCGTCGAGACCGCTCGACAGCAAACGGTAACGCTGAGCGGGCGTCCTGCGAGCAGCAAACGACAGACAACGTCGAACAAGAGTCAGCTCGCGCTCGATGACAATCGTGCATTGGGTCCTCAGAAGCCATCGCAGCGTCCTGATCACTCGCCTCAGCAATGGCCGCGCGACCTCACCTCTCTTCGCGGCTGGTCGCTCTCCTCGTTGCTCTTTCGAGCGTGGGTAGAGTCGCTCGCCTTGGTGCCCATCGGCCACAAGTGCTCTGCACAACGCGACATGCGACGAGCACTGACGCTTGCGCGTCACTTGATCGGCGACCAGTATCCAGTCCGTGTCCCGAACATGAGCGACGCTGAGTGGGAAGACATGGCCCGAGAGGCAGCGGTCGGCGTGCAGAGGGTGGCTTTGGAACAATTCGTAGGTCGCATCGACAGAGCACAGCGCTGACACAAGAAACCAGTGACAGGAAAAGTGTCAGGTGTGCTCAAAGCACGGTCAGCAACAAACACATCGTAGTGATCTCATATACTCGTTCGCAAATACACACAAGTGGCCACAGCTCACCACGAGCACATTCATTCAAACCTCCAACATACATTCATACACTTACACAAACACACACCACGCCTGCCCACTCGCACTCATTCTGTAGTATATCGCCGCCACCATACCCGCTGGCGACTGGCTGCTCGCCAAGCGCGAAGCCGGCAGCGCACCATGGGCTCTAAGCGAGCCAAGCCGCGGTGACATGCACTTCGTACGTAAGGTCCTCGACCGCAAGGTCGAGGCAGACGTTACCTACTTCCTCGTCGACTGGGAGCCCACGTGGGAGCCCCGCAGCAACGTGAACGCGGCGGTGATCGCCGCGCTTAAGGACGAGGGCCGTGCGCTTGTGCGTCGCGCTTTCATCGACGATGAAGCCGTTGAGGACAAACCGTCTAGCAAGTATGCGCAGACATGCAATGCCAATTGTAAAACAATACAATTTTGTCTGACACTGCAACATTATTCACATGCATGTCCAACACAAAGGCTCACTGTTTGCGAACGCCGATGCTCACCGGACAAGCACGCTCACAAAGCGCAGCCAAACATAAATATATACGTAGGAACAAACACATCAAAAAACCATTTCGACGAAATGCATGCGCAGTTGTGGCAAGATGCGAATCTCGTGTGTGTACATGTGTGCACACATCATCGAAGCGCTGGGGAAAAACACGTTCACACACATGCAAACA
>SMMQ01003107.1:1722-42935 GCA_008271595.1 [Pythium] brassicae (nom. inval.) | reverse complement strand
GCTGACCGCGTCTCTTGCGAGAGAGAGAGAGAGAGAGAGAGAGAGAGAGAGAGAGAGAGAGAGAGAGAAGCTGACGCGAGCGTCCTCGTCCAGTGCTCGCGCAGCACAACACGCGGCAGCGCAGGAAGCGCAACGTGCTCAGCGTGCTCTCAGACGACGCGAACAAAAAGGCGCTGGAGAATCAGGTGCGCACAGCGCAGCGAGCGGCGGGTTCGGAGGTTTACTGCTTGACTGACTGACTGACTGACTGACTGACTGTCGTCGTCGTCTGAAGGAGCTCGTCCGGCACCTGCTCAAGTACGTCCGCCTGTGCGACGCCGTGTACGCGTCGACGCTCAGCGGCTTCTGCCAGGAGGCCGGCGTCGCGCGCGAGGCGGTCGTGCGCCACCACAGCGGCGGCGTCTTCTCGCCCAAGTTCGTGCTGTTGCTGGACACTGCAAGCCGCGAGATCGTCGTGGTCGTGCGCGGCTCAGCGTCGATCATGGACTTTTGCACCGACCTGTGCCTCGTGAACGAGCCGTTCCTGCACGGACAGGGCCACCGCGGCATGGTGCACGCTGCGAACTGGCTCGCGCGGAACCTGCAGGCCGACCTGGCGCAGCTCACGGCGGCGTATCCCGACTACCGGGTCGTCACCACCGGCCACAGCCTCGGCGCGTCCGTGGCGGCGCTCACTGCGATGCTGCTCAAGCCCGCGTTCCCGAGCGTCCAGTGCTTTGCGTTCGCGACGCCGGCGTCCGTGACCCGCGAGCTGGCGCACGCGTGCGCGGACTTTGTCACGACGGTCGTGAACGGCGACGACTGCGTGCCGCGGCTGCACCAGCACTCAATCTTCAAGCTCCAGGGCGAAGTGAGTTCGTTCGACTGGCGCAACACGCTCAAGCAGCTCGTGACGGACGAAGTCGCGGAGCAAAAGTCGATCGCGACGCGGCAGCGGGACGAAAAGATCGCGCAGATCTACGCAGCGATCCGCAAGTTCGAGGCGCTCTCGCTTCGCCAGCAAAACGAAGCGATCGAGAAGATCGACCAGATCAAGCGGGTGCGGTGCGGGTGCAGGCCGACGTGGGCTTTTGTGCGTGTTGCTGCCGCGTAGATGAGCTAACCGAATCGGTTCTGTGTGCTGTGTGTGCTGTGGTGTGCGCTTCTCGGTGTTGTGGGATTGGCAGCTGGCGACAGAGGTGCGCGTCAGAAGCGGTAGCTGACGCTCACTGAGCAGATTCCCCCCTCCCCACACTCACCACTCACCACGCTGCCTCGTGTTAGAACATCACCGAGTTCTCGAACGAGATCGACCGCCTCGTGACGGCGTCGATCGACTCGACGCTCTCTGCGTTCCGCGCCGACAAGATCTCTGCAAGCCGCGTCAAGTTCATTCAGAACATCCTCCAGGCAGACGACAAGCAGAGTACGCGTGCCACGCCGCGTTCTGGATCAACTGGTTCCTTTGTACTGTGTGTGTGAGTCAGATCAGCTCACTCCCCCTCCCCCCCCCCTTCGTGATGCGTCGTGTGGTCGCGTGCAGAGCTCCCGTTTCTATGGGAGAAGCTCGACGACAGCGTTGTCACGCTCGAGAGACTGTCGGCGGCGGTGAACAAGCCCGAAGAGCTCGAGCGGCTCATCCGCGAGTCGAAGAAGCTGCTCAAGCACACCAGTTCTGCGACGCGCAGAGGCGCCGCCACACTGTCGAGTACGTAGCTCGTGGTCCGCTCTTCTTCCCAGGACGGTTGATGTCCTGAGACTGACGACGAGTGTTGTGCGTGGGGGCAGACGCGGCGAACTCGCCGATGCTCGCGCTCTTTCGGGACCGCATCAACAGCGTCATCGACGCTGCAACCGAGTCGTTAAAGTCGAACGTGAAGGGGAAAATGTGCGTCAGAGAGAGAGTGTGTGTGGCGAGTCGAACGTGGCGGATCTGACTGCTGTCGCTGTCGCTGTCGCACGCAGGACGCAAGTGACGGAGACCGTGGCGTCGAACGTCACGGGGTACGTGGAGACCGTGAAGGTGGAGGCCGACGCCATTTCGGCGCGCATCCAGGACGAGATCGACGCCGCGCAGCGAGAGATCACGGAGAGTGCCGAGTCGTTCGTGGCGGTCGTGCAGAGTGCCCCGGCGGACACGGTGAACTCGGTGGACTCGATGTTCCAGGACCTCAAGGCGGAAGGCGTCGGGCTCCTGCGACTCTTTCGCGACGGCCAGCGGTACGCGAGCGAGCGTTGCGCTTCAGTAGAACAACGCTGTGGCTGCTTACGATCGGTGCTGTCGTTGCTGTCGTGTGGTTTGGTCTCTTGATCTGTCAGCACTGTCGAAGTGAGCGTGTTGGATGTCGACGAGTATATCGACGACGAAGACGACGAAGTGGCGGATGACGACGCTGCTGTCGTTGAGCCGCTGTACCCTGGGATCGGAGACGACGACAACGACAGCGACGCGGCGAGTGCTCTCGCAGAAGCGAGCCGCTCGTCAGAGCCGCTGCATGACCCGCTCTTCCCTCCTGGGCGGATCCTGTACCTCAACCGCGTGGCTGCTCCCGAGTCCCAGTCGAGCGAGGTGCGTGTCGAGCGCTTGAGCTTTTGCAGCAGCGCGTCTCGTGTTAAACTGGTCGGTCTCGCTGACGCTGTGGTGGCTGTCGATGGCTCACCAGACGAGCGCGTCGCCGCCCGGGGAAGACGTGGAGCTCGTCGAAGTCGGGAACGACGAGTTCAGCCGCGTCGTGCTCTCGAACAAGATGATCCTCGACCACCTGTGCACTGCGTACGAGCGCATGCTCCAGGCCACGCGGATCCTGCCGCCGTCGGATTCTGATTCTGAGACTGCAGCCAAGTGAGAGTGAATCTGAGCGCAACGTGTCGTCAGTACTCGGTCAGCAGGGAAGCGCTCAAACCACCGACAGGAAGGAGGGCGAGTGCTACTGTATGTGTACTGATTGGTAGAGATGGAGATGCTGGGCGGTGGGAGCAGGTCGCTCGCTCTCTCATGTCATTGACATCTACTACTTGGGATAACTTAGGCTGACTACTGGTGTAGCGCGTGTCGATCGATGGCTTCCGACGGCATCGAGCGTTGTGGCCTCACGCCTCACGCCTCGCAGGACGACGACGACGTTCACTCGTCCTTGAGCGCCGTCGTGTCCATCTGCGCGAGCATCGGCAGGATCTCGAGCTCGAAGAAGCAGTTGTCACAGTCGGCGCCGTCCGCGCACGCGAGCCCCTGCTGACACGGCGAGAGCTCGGCGCTGTCGACGCGCGGGCGGCCGCTCGAGTCCGTGGCCCAGCCGCCCTCGTCGTCGCTCGTCTCGGGCGTGCTGCTCGCGGACGACCCGTGGTGCGACAGGGCGCTCAAGTCGCTTGCGCGCGCGCGGTACAGGTCCACGTAGTGCGCGGGGAGCATCGGCGCGTGCAGCTGGTGCGCGGCCGCCACGGCCGCCGCCGTCGCGACCGAGTTGTGGAGCGCGGCTGTCGCGGTCTTCCAGATGAGCTGGCGCCGCGCGATCTTCTGGCGGTACTTTTGCGCGTGCGCCATCGTCTGGCGCGCAGTCTTGGACCCGATAAAGTCGGCGATCTTCTTCCAGGGCCCGTGCGGGTGGCGCTCGAGGCCCTGGAGGAACAGGTCGTGCTCCTGCCGCGTCCACGTCTTGATGACCTTCTGCGAGACCGACGGCGAGAGCGCGCTGGCCAGGCGCGGCGCGTAGCGCGCGACCACGACGCCGCCCTGCTTGGTCGACGTGGGTGGCAGCCGGATGAGCTGCTCGCGGTTCGTCGGCGTCGAGGCGAAGAGCTGGGCCTTGACGCGCGTGGAGATCGTCATGATGCTTGCTGGTCGGGTGATAACGAGTGAGTGCCGGCGGGCGGGGGCTGCTGAAGTTCGTGTGCGGCGCTCGAGGATCCCAAGTGACGCGGCGGAGGCGAATGCAGATGTGAGTCGCCGAGTGCGAGTGGGATTTGGAACAACAAGCGCGTGCCTCGCTGCTCGCAGCAGCTCGCTGCTCGCTGCTCAGGGGGAGGAGGAGGAGTCCGCTCCTGTGATCAGCAGTGGTTCTGCTGGAAGCGCTGCTCGCGAATGGAAGCGCCGCGCTGCCCCAAAGCCCCCGACGCCCGACCCGACGCCCCTCGACTGAGCTGCGCGTTTAGCAAGCGTGAGGCGCTTGCGTGTCAACGCGGGAGACGAGCCCACTGAGCTCCCGGACGCGGAGGGCGGACCATCCTCGAACGTCGTCGTCGTCGCCGTCGTCCATTTTCCACGTTGCTCGCTTCTTTCGAATTTCGCGTAGTGGGCATCGAAAGCACCACAGCGGCGGCGACGGCTCGCGTGCGCACAGTTCGCGTCTGCACCATGCCAATGCGACCATCTCGCGTAGAGAGAGAGAGAGAGAGAGAGAAAGCGGATCGCCGTGAAAGCTAAGCGTAAGGGGCCGAAGTCGACACCTTGGAAGAAGGAACCGGCGACAAAAGGAGGCCTCCTCCATTATTATCACCCTTTGTTCTCTCCGCATTGGCCAGGACTGCAAGCACGTCCTGAACACCCCGAACGCAGCGCTCCCGAACGCAGTACTGGCGCCAGCGGCGACGGAACGCGGCTGCAAGCGCGCTGGAAGCTTCTTCGAGGAGCGCTTGACCGGTCGGTCTCGCGGTCTCTCGGGAGTCGTCCGTTCAGCGAAGTGCGTCGTGTACTGAACTCGCTCGCTCCTCTTGCTCAGCTCGCCTCCTCGCTTCCACCGCTGTCTGCGAACACGGGGAAAGTAGTTTGTGGGTGCCCTTCCTTTGAAGCCCCCGAGGTCTTCGAGTATTTCGTGCGTGGCGTCACGCCACTTGCGTGGATGGCGGCGCCTCTTCGGGGTTCGCTGGACATCGCGAGCGTGGTGCTTGGTCCGTGCGACCTCCAGGCTCGAGCGCTGGTCTGCGCCCGTGACTGCTTGCTTCAGGTCGTTGATGCAGCCGGATACATGGATCGCGCTGGTGCCACCCAGAGCACTCAGGTACTATAGTTTCCAGTACGGGCAGACCTCGAGTGGGTGCTGGGTCAGGCTGTCAAAGGCGGCGAAGAAGGTGGCACTCGAGAAAGTAGTTTGTTCCTTCGAGCGAACCGAGCCGATCACTGGAGCACCAGTGGGAGGGAGCTGCAGCCTGGGGCTGCTTCAAGGCGCGCAAAAAGAGTGGGAGGGAGGGCGAATCGGGCAATCGAGCGTCCACTGCGCCAGTCGCCAGCAGAGTGGCAGTGGGTGACGCCTGCCATGGACCGCGCTTCCTTGATGCTCTTGCTGCTTTGTTGACCGGCGGTGGCAGGCGCTGAGAGAACGTTGCGGTGTGCGTCCGAGGGCTCCCCGGCTCTCTCTCGACTGTCGACGCCCCAAGGCGGCAGGCGGCCACCAAGAGTGCTCATCGGTGCCCGCCCGTCCACCACCAGCACCAGAAACATAAACTACTCGCACCTCATGAGGCATCACGTGGCCGTCGTATACTCTTAACTACCTACTACATCCAAGTGCATGTACTTACTTTCAAACGGCATAAACACTCTCTAGAGACCGGGAGAGAGAGAGATGAAGCGGTCGATGGCTGCTGCTCTGGTGGCCTATCTCGCTTGCTGGTGGAGCCAATTGACCACCAGCATCGCTGGTGCGAGGCTCACGACGAGTCCTCGCCGCGCTGGGAGGCGTCGTGACCCGCGGCGGCCGTGGGCGACAGCGGCGGCAGGCTGATGCGCACTTCCTGCGCCTCGCGCGTCAGGAACTCGAGCGTCAGCGGGTTGCGGCTGATCGACGAGTGCATGATCGCGGCTTGGAGCAGCATGCTGAGTGCGTCCTGGCGCGCCTTGGCCTGGCAAGCAAGTACACCCGTGGCAGAGACAACGTGCGTGGGTGGGTCGGTAAGTGGTTGGAACAGTGGTCAGCGGACGACACGACACGACACGCCCACTTGGCTTCCCAACCCACACGCACCACGGAATCGCGGGTGCTCGGCAGGAACGTGCGCGGTGGCAACGGCGGCAGCGCGTCGAGCGCCACGCCCGCGTCCTGGAGGCCTGCAAGCAGGTCGCGGAACTCGCTGAACCGACGGAACACGGTCCACTGGTACGGGCCGCCGTAGACCTGGAGCTGGAAGACCGTGAACGACAGGAGCCTGTCGTGCACAGACGGAAGGAAAAGAGAAACACGCGGACAACCAGACAACCAGACGACCCGAACGCCGGAGCATGCAGGTCAAGGAAGCAGCCGTCGTAGCAGATTAGGGAGCAGGGGGCAGCACAACCCAGTGAGCAGCAGGTTCCGTTCCGTGGGAGGAGGATATGATCGCTCGGCCGGGCACTTGCGCGTGCGCGTCCTTGTTCTCGAGGTGGCACAGCTCGACGCGCACGGACCTCAGCGGCTGCGCGCGCAGGTCCTGCGGCTTGAGCCCCGTCACCATCGTGTCCTGCACGTTCTCCATGAGCAGGTGCAGGTCCGAGCGCTCTTCCTCGCTGCGCGCGAGGTCCCCGGCGCGGCCCCCGGCGCCGCCGTTGCGGGCCTCCTCCTGGCTCTTCTCCAGGTTCAGCAGCAGGTACCGCGTCGCGGACAGGTCCACGCGCGCCGAGTCCACCGCGACGCGGAAGTTGGTGGCCGCGACGTCGTCCCCGCACTCGACGCTGTACGTCTTGTGCGACGACGCGCCCTGCTGGCTCACCTTGACCGACCGCCCCGTGGCCGCCACCTGCAGCGTCGAGTCGAGCGCCACTTCCCACAGCTTTTGCCCGCTCGTCGCGCTCAGGCACAGCACGCGCTTGTCGGTGAGCAGCACGAGTCCGCGCTGCGGCTCCTGTCCGTAGTACACGTGGTACACATACCTGGTGGACAACACGACAGCAGCGACAGAGCAACACAGGATGACGACGACGACACACACCACACAGTGTCGGTGTCAGTGACGCCACCCGTTCTGTCCCGACCGACTAATCCATGTCGCTCGCCCCACGCACTCGTCGGTCGCGTCCAGCGCTGTGAGCAGCAGCAGCGCGTTTCCTGTCGCCTCCCGCTGTCCCAGCGCACGTGTCGCCACCACACCGTTAGTTAGCTCAGCAATCCCCCCACAGCGCCTTCTGTCGACGCAGCGCAGCGCACACCTCCGAGTACGACACCAGCACGCCGTCCGAGCTGCGGACAGCAAACGACAGCAAACGACACACAACGCGTCACGATCTCCCACTCTCCCTCTTCTCAAACAGCCCAATGCTCAACAGCGCAACGCACCAGATGCGACGCGGCAGGCGGAAGCGCGTGACAGCGTCTGCGTCGTTGTTGGCGCCGTCGATTGCCTCGGCGCTCGTCTTGGCGCCGCGCGAGAGGCTCGTGAGCAGGTCGAGGAAGCCCGCCGTGGGCTTGACAATGAGCCCCGCAAAGCCCTTGCCGACGCCAAATACAAAGCCGCTCGCGCCGTCCCGCTCGGCGCCGCGCACGGGCGCCGCGACGACGCCCTTGAGCCCGTCCCAGACGCCGCCCGCGAGGCCCTTGCCGCCCTCAGCGATCGCGTCGCCCAGGTCGCTGATCTTCTTGATCTGCTTGGACGACTGGCGCTGGCGCTGCACGTTGTACTGCTCGTCCATCGCGAGCAGCGCGATGCCCTTGCCGAGCGTCTCGGTGATCTTGCCCGTCGTGTGGAAGATCCCGACCGCTGTGTTGCGCAGCAGGCTCTTCGAGCCCTGCGTCATGCCCGTGCGCAGGTTTGCAATGCGCAGGCCCTTCTCGTCCTCGAGCAGCATCTGCGCGGGCGTGTAGAAGAAGTCCTTGACGCCCGCGCCGAGCGTGCTCACGAGCCCGATCGGGTTCCCGAGAAAGTCGACCGAGCCCATGATGTTGTACCAGCTCCGCAGCCCGTGGTGCACGTAGTGCTGCATCGCGTAGAACGCCAGCGTGTGCGTCGTCTCGAGCAGGTTCTCGACGTAGAACTCGGGAATCTTGATCGGCGCCTGGTCCAAGTTGGACACGAGCGCCGCCGCCGCGCTGATCAGCGTGCTCAGGACCGAGTACAAGTCCGGCGACAGCTGCCCAAGCGAGAGCGAGCGTCACAGTGTTCCAGTTCAGTTCCGTCCGTGTACCTACTACCACACACACCCCAGACACACCAACGCCACACGAACGCCACACGCACCAGCGACAGCAACAGCGAGCGGTCTGCTGTGCTCGTGAACGTCACGTTCACCTTAACGGGACAGAGCAGGAGCCAGCGCAGCAGCACTTTGCGGTTTGCGCCGCGGCCGCCGCCGCTCAGCGCCGCCGACGTGTTCCGCGACAGGACCGCGGCGCGCGACGACCAGTCCTTCGCGAGCAGGTGCAGCGCCAGGTTCGACGGCGTTTCGGCCCCCCCGGCCCCGGCCGCGTGCGCGTGCTCGTGCTTGTCGCGGCGCTCGGCGCTATCGCTGTTGTTTGTCGGCCACTGGACGCCGCTGAACGCCTGCGCGAGCGCCACGAGCAGCGAGTCCTCGAGCTTGATCTCGAGCTCCTGCAGCTGGCCAAAGATGTACTCAAACTGGAGCAGCGTCGGCTTGGCGCTGAACACGCTCATGAGCTGGAACGTCGGCAGCAGCATCGGGCTCGCACTGCTGTTGTCCTTGTCTCCGTTGCGCGCGCCTGCGTCCGGAACGCCGCGGTGCAGCTGCTGGTAGTCGACGAGCCGGATCGGCGCGAGCATCACCGGGTAGTCTGTCTCGAGCAGCTGGTTGTCGACCTGGAAGTGGCCGACGCGCGCATTCACAACGTGCTTGCCGTTCGACGTGCGCCCATAGCTCAGCTGCACGCCCGCCGACGCGTGCTGGTCCGAGAGCGAGACGCACAGCACCTCGCGGGGCTTGTGCGCCGCGCCCGCGAGCACCGCGGCGCTCGATGCATCGTCCACGACCGACAGGCACACGCGCGCGACCTCGAGCTGGCAGTAGAACTGAAGCTCGTCTGCGTGCTGATTCGCGGCCGCCGCGTTCACGAGGTCCCACTTGAGCGCGAGCCGCAGCTGCCCGACCATCTCGATCGCGCTCGCTTCCCTCCTGTCGGCCGCGAGCTGCGGCGAGTAGAGCGCGCAGACGCGCTCGTAGAACGGCACGTCGGCCGCTGGGTCCGCCGGGTCCGCCGCCGCCGCGCGCAGCGACTCGGGCGCGCTCGGCGGCAGCGGCACCCAGCACTCGGCGAGCAGCACGTCGAAGCGCGAGTCCTGCTTGCTGTGGTCCAGGTGGTCCATCATCCGGTCGTCGCCAAAGAAGTAGAGGAACGGCACGACGCTCGGCTCCTGCGCCGCCGACAGCCCGTGATCCGCTGTGCCATGTCGCAGGTACACTTGCACGAGCACGCGGTCGCGGTCGCGGTCGCTCGCGGCCTCGGTCTTGACGCCCTCGGTGAACTCGACGCGGCGGTTCCACTCGGCGTCGAACGTCGTCTGTCGCGCTTCGTCGCGCAGCAGCTGCGACGCGCTCTTACGGGGCCCGCCAACCGACGACGCGGCACTCGCCCGCGTGCGCTTCGCCACTGGCTGGTAGAGGAACGACAGCGACAGCGAGCGCGTGCCGTCGCTGCCGTCCTTGTCGCCTGCCGCGACGTCGCCGTCGTCCGGCTCGAGCGCGCGCTCGATCACTCCGAACGATGCCTCGCGGTGCAGGTTCACGATCGGCTTGCCGTTCACCGCGACGACCGTGTCGCCGATTCGGATCTTCCCGTCGAACAGCAGCGCGCCGCACGGGCCGTCGCATGTCACGCCCTGCACGAGCACGCGGCCGCTCTGGTACACGAGGTCGAGTCCCAACGGCTCGCCTTTCGCGAACACGTGCGTCCGGACCTGCTCGAGTCGGGTGCCGTTGCTGCTGCGCTTGCTGCTGTCGTCGTTGTCGCTGCTGCTGCTCGCTGCTGTCGCCGGATACGGAGCCGCCTTGGCGATCGACGACGCCGCTGACCGCGTCGCCTCCTTGTACGTGATCGTGCAGTACACTTTCGGGTCCGTGTAGTCGCTCGACGTGCCCTTGAGCACGCTCTCGTGCAGCAGCCGCGGCGGGATCTGCAGGTTCGAGACGCCGACAAGCACGGCCGTCAGCCGCTTCTCGTCGCTCAGGTCCTCCGACCCAAAGTCGCTCTGCGTGTCGTCGGTCGTCACCGACAGCGTCGAGCCGCGCGTGCTCAGGCTCCGGCGCGCGTGCTCCTCGATCGCGCTCGCAGTCAGTTCCGCCGACGACGGCGGCGCCGGAACGGACTGCGAGCCGCTCTTGTCCGCGACAGCCCCAGCGCCGCTTGCTCCGCGCGCGCGGGTCGGGAACAAGCTGTCGCGGCCGGTCGTGACATCCACAGATTCGGCCTCGAGGAGCACCTTCAAGCGCGTCTTCGAGCTCACGAGGCACTCGAGCTCGCGCTTCATCGCAAAGTCCGCGAGCGCGGCGCGCAGCGCGTCCAACGCCGCGTCGCTCGCTGCCGCCAGCGACGCGGACGAACGCACGTACTGGCAGCAGAGCTGAAACTTGAGCATCGCGCGGTTGCTTTCCTCGAACGACGCGCTGCCGTCGCCGCCGTTACTGGCATCCGCCGGCACGTCGATCGGCACGAGGTACTCGCGGACGTCGGGGAACAGCGCCGCGCTTGCTGCCAGCCTGCTCGCAGCGAGGTACGCGGTCAGCGGGACCTCGACGCTCGCGACGAGCGACGAGCCGAACAGGAGCTTGTCGGACTCGCGCACTTGGATCGACAGCAGCGCGTTCGGCGCCGCCGACGCACTCGCGTCGTCGGCACTGAGCGTGAGGCTCAGCAGCGACGGCGAGTCCGGCGACGGCAGCCAGCGCGGGAACACAGCGGCAGGCTGCGGCACGAGCTTAGTGCGCGCGCTGGCGCCGGCGTCGCCCTTGAGATCGACGGACAAGAACGGCTGACAGGACTTGAAGTCGCTCCGCCCGCGCTTCTTCAGCAGCTCCTCCAGGTACATCACGTCCACGATCTTTACGCACAGCACGACACACGACGGCGGCGACAACGGCGCCACTGCAGGCGTCACTGCCGGTGACAGCGGCTCGTCGAGCTGCTGTGCCGTTTCCGTCGCTTCGAACGCCTCCGAGATGGTTCCGACACCTTCGCTGCTCTCGCTCGCCTTCTCTTCGTCGTCGTTGTCAGCGCGCTTGTCGTCGTTGTCGTTGTCGACCTCGTCTGAGCTCCTCGCCTCGGCAAAGCGCACCTGCTTCTTCTTCGCTGGAAGCAGCTTCGGGGGCGCCGCCACGTGGGGCTCTAGCGTGGGCACGCGGCTCGCGATCGCGTGCGAGATCGACAGGATCGACGAGTTGTAGCGCTTCCAGCTGCGCAGCAGACTTGAGCGGCGCCGGCGCTTGTGTTCGCCCGAGACGCCCGGCAGCATGTCGGTCACGTGCAGCGTCTTGGTCGCTTGGTCCAGCAGCACTTCGACCCAGAGCCGCTTCCGCGTCTTGCTGTCGCTGTCGACGACCTCGAGCGTTGGGAGCCGGTGTAGCTTGTTGAGCTGCGCCTCGAACGTCGCGACCACGACCGCCTCGATACTCCGCCGCCCTGAGTGGTGCACCGCCGCGTCGTGTGTGCCTGTCGCCTTGTCGCGGCCCGACAGCCCCTTCTTGTGCTTGCGCTTGAGCCCCGCGACCTTCTGGACCTGCACGAGCACAGTCGGCACCGCCGCGAACGTGTACGGCACGTAGTCGATCGCGTGGAACGGCAGCACCTGCTCGCCGCCTTCAAAGCCGACGCGCACGGGCCCGCGCGCGTCCTTGCGCACCATCTTTTGCCAGACCACGAGTTCGTAGTCGCTGCACTCGTTCTTGATCCGGTACGGCACGAACGCGTCGCGCTCCGTCGCTGGCGCGTCCTCCTCGAACGCGCCTTCCTCCAAGTACACGAAGAACGACGGGTCGTGCAGCTCGACCGCCACGTGCAGCTGCATGCCGCCAGCGAGCATGCGCTCGGCCTCGAGCGCGTCGTAGTTCCAGTACCCGTCGCCGACAAGGTAGTCGTCCAGCTTGTCGTACTGTGCTGCTGACGCCGCCGCCTCCGCTACTGCTGTCGTCGTCGTCCCGACCGCCTCGTAGCAGCGCGCGAGGTGCGCGGGCGCCGGCTGCAGGTTCTTCTTGAGCTTGAGCACAAAGTTCCCGACCGACGAGAGCTCGAACGGCGAGCTCCACTGCGAGAGCGCGGCGGCGTCCGCGCTCGCCGGCGGCGTGCCTGGTTGTACGAAGCGGAGCTGCACGCGGGACGGCAGGCGCGAGTCGCTCCAGTGCAGGAACTTGCTCTCTTTCGGCCGGAGCACGAGGATCCCGTCCGCCGACGGGCTCCGCTCCTGCCGCACGTGGATGTCGAACCGGTTCGACGTGTTCACAAAGTAGTAGCGCGCGACGAGCGTCACGACCTTGGAGCGCGAGAACTTGCCGGGGCCCTGCTCGATCGTGACGCCAAACTCAAACTGCTGGAACGACGACGCCGACGACGACGCCGACGACGCGGAAGCGGCGGCGCTCGCGGGCCGCTCGAGGATCGTCGACAGCAGCGTGCGCGCCTCGCTGCGCTGCGTCGGCACGAGGATCTGCCCGCGCACGCCGACCGCGCTGATGTCGAACGCGTCGGACCGCACTTCGTTCGTGTCGCCGCTGTCGCTGTCGCTGTCGTTCGTCTTGATCCCGACCTTCATCTTGGACACGTGTTGCTTGCTCTCGCTCGAGAAGACCGAGAGCGACACGTTCGGCGCGTCGTCGTCGGCGGCGACGAGCGACAGGTTGTCGTTCGACGGGATGCGGTAGCCGTCCGCCGTGTAGAACGACAGCGACAGCGATGTCCGGTCGAGCAGCCAGTACTCGGTGAACACGCGGCAGATGACGGGCCCGAGCGCGTTCAGCGCCTTGCTCCGGAGCTTCTCGAGCTGCACGACTTCGACGCAGATCGTGAGCTTGTTGCTCAAGTGGCCCGACCGACTGGCCGACGCCGCGTCCGTGTCGCCATCGCCCATCGACAGCTCGAGCCGCTCGCAGAACGACTGGCAGCCGTATACGAACCGCCGCGCCGACCACGCCGAGTACGACGACAGGTTGATCTCGGGGATCGCGAGGCTCAGCGCCACGATCGACGGCACGTCGACCGGCGCGCCGCTGTCGCTGAACCCGTCCGAGAGCAGCTCGAGTTCCGCGATGAGCGCGCAGTGGCCGGACGCGATCGTCCCGTGCGAGCCGGGGAACGAGGCCGGGTTCTTCTCGACGTACGACACGTCGTCTTCCGATTTCTGACAGCCAGCAGCACACGACCGCAACCGTGTGTGAGCGTCGGGGTGTCAGGTCCCACGACGAGACACCCACATTAACCCAGAACGACAGAGCGACAGACAGAGCAGCGTACGAGCCACGTACCAGACACGCAGTGCGGAACGAAATCTCGTACGGGATGAGGTTCTCGAGCTCGATCGGCGCGCGCAGCGAGATCATCGTCTCGTGGCGCTCCGACTTGCGCGTCGCAGTGAGCACGAGCTGGAACGGCGGGAGCGGGATGCCCGCAAAGTCGACGTCGCCGCTGCTGCCCGGCGCCACAAAGCGCGAGCGCGCGGCCGTCGGGTGTGCGTCCCAGTAGAACGTCAGCGCTTTGCGCAGCTCGAGCGCGCCGATCTGCTGGCGCTGCTGGTGGTACCCGCGCTTCGCCGGCTTCACTGGGTTCGCCTTGAGCAGCGACGCGATCGCGAGCGGCGCCGACCGCTGGAGCTCTCCGTTGCGCAGCAGCGGACAGAACGAGATTGTCCCGCTCTCGAGGAACTGGATCGGGATGTAGTGCGCGGTCTGACCGCCGGGCGGCACGACCTCGACGCGCGCTTCGTTGTACAGCACCTGAACCGGGACGTCCAAGTAGTTCTTCAGCTGCACTTTCCCGCGCAGCCGGAGCACGAGCGTCCCTTGCTCCGCGACGGTCTCGCAGATCACGCTCTCGCCGTGCCACACGTCCTGCGACCCGTTGTGGCTCTCGAGGTACAAGTAACTCCGGTTCGAGTACCCGATCGGCACGGGGATCGCCTTGCCAGACGATGCCGACGCCGCCGCCGACGACGACGACAGCGTCCGCACTTCGGACTGCGGCTTGAGCCACAGCAGGCGCCGCAGCGGCGACGTCACGGACCCGGCGGGCGTCTCGTGCGCGACAATGTCGGTGGCGATCCGCTCGCCGTTGTTCACCTTGAGCCACGTGGTCCGGGACGACGACATGTCGTTCAGCATTGTCGAGAGCCGGCGGCGGCTCCACGCAGCGCTCTGGAACGCCGACGTCTCAGCGTGAATCACGCTCTCCGGCGTGTCGCTGGCGCCGACAGACGACGACGGCACCGGTGTCGGCACATCGAACGAGCCGCTCTCCGACGCGGCCGCGAACGGGTTCGGGGACCCCGGAGTTCCCGCCGCTGTCGACGGCGGCGGCACGATCGCAGCCGACGACGCGTGCGTCGCGACGAGGAACGGGATGCCCGACTGGTTGTCGACGTAGATGAACGGCCCGAGCCGGGTCTGGAGCAGCGCGTCGTCCGTGCTCGCAGCGGCGGCTTTCGAGACGAGTGCGAGCGAGTGCAAGAGCACGTTGATGACGTTGCGCGAGAGGTTGACGTTCACGTCCTTCTTGATCACGAGCAGGAACGTGTGCGCCTGCTTCGCCGAGTCGTCGTCGGCCTGCGCGAGCAGCTCGCGGTAGATAAAGTGCTTGGCCTCCCACGAGTGCGCGGCTGCGTCGGCGAACACGTCGGTGCGCGAGGCCCGGAAGAGGCACGTGGGGATGCCGTCGCAGCGCAGCGCCGCGCCCGACGGCGACACGTCGTGGCGCTCCGACATGCAAAAGTCGCAGAGCACGCCGCCGCGGCCGTGGAACGCCATGTTGACATCAAAGTCTTCGACCACGGGCTCCCACACGGCGAGCTGCGAGTTGTACGCCTGGACACCGACCCGGAGGCTCGCGAGTGCGGTGAACTTGTCCTCGACGCGCCCGCGCACGTCCGCGTTCAGCATCGTGACGCGCAAGTGCAGCAGCGGAAGTAGCATGTTGTGAAAGTCGTTCACGACTGTCGCGTGCACGCCCGGGAGCGTAAACTCAAGGATCTTGAGGTTCTGGAGGATCGCGAGCGGCGGCGGCGGCGGCGGCTTCGCGGGCTCTTCTTCACTCGGCGGCTGCGGCGTTGCTGCGATCGCTTCGTCGTCGGCGGCGTCGTCATCGTGCGTCGTGTCACGCCCCCACGTGTTCCCCGCGACGACCGAGAGCGCGAACGGCACGGGCGCGTCCCCGACACCGTTGAACATGAGGTACCCGCCGCTCTCGCCGCTGTTCGCTGCGCTGGCCGCGGCCTCGCTCTCGGCCTTGCTCTTGGCGCCGCCTGCGTGCTTTTTCCGCGCCGAACTGCTGCTCCGGACTTTGCCGAACGCGCGGTTGAGCGTGAGCTCTTCGAGCACGACGAGGTCCTTGTCAAAAACGACGCTCCGGTCCGCGTTGAACATCGAGCTCCCGTGCTTCCAGATCGTCGTCTCGAACGCGCCGGCGCTGCCGTCCGGACCCAGGTACCCGTTCGCGCCTAGCTGGTCGTACTTGCAAATCAGCGCGGCCGACGCCGACGCCGACGACGCCGAGAGCACGCTCGGCGCCGCCCGCGACGGCGACGGCGACACGTCCTTCCCTTCTTTGCTCGCCGGCGCTGCCACCGCGGCAGGCGAGGCCACGGCGGCAGTCGACACGACCGCTTCGAGCACGATCCGGTCGCCGTAGTACACCTGATCGCCGACTGCGCGCCGGCTGCCGGGCGCCGGGACGATCCGGAACGCCACGGCCTCGACCAGACTGCGCTCCTGGGACGTGTACGGCAGCACGAGGTACCGCTTGCGCCACGGCGAGTTGTAGAACCCGACAACGGGCCGCGACTGGAGGCGGCCGCGCACGCTCGTCGACACGAGGTGCACGAGCGTCTTGCCGTAAAGCGTCGGACTCGCGCGGTGGTCGTTGCCCGACGGCTTTAGCGGCCCCGCCCCCACTGACGACAACGAGCCGCTCGACTGGCTGCGCAGCGACAGCCCGCGCAGCGACGACGTCGACACGCTGCGCTCACCAAACTCGGCGTCGCCGTCGCCGTTGCCGCCCGACAGGAGCGACGACGACGACCCCGACGACGTCCGCTTTCGCGGCGGCTTCGCGTCGGGGCCCTCGCCCCCTGTCGCGTCGCTGCGCGGACGCCGCAGGATGTTCTCGAGCGCCGCCACCGCGGTGCAAAAGTCCAGGTACCCGAACCGGAGCTCCATGACGCGGTCGAACTTGGTCCGGAAGCGCAGGAACTGGGAGACGAGGTCGACGTGCAGCACGAGCTCGAGGTCGATCGGTTTCAAGCAGTCGGCGGTCGCGGCGTTGAACACGTTCGCTCCGGCCCAGATGCTGTCGTCCGGGATCCGCGACGTCGCGTGGATGTTGGTGATGTTCGTGCGAAGTTGCAGCTGGTTGTGACTCTGGCTCGGCGTGTCGCTCGGCCGCTCGTGCTCGCCCACCTGCCGCAGGAACTCGAGCGAGATCGCTGCCTCCCACGACAGCATCAGCGCCCGGGACTTGTCCTTCGTCGGGTCCTCGACGAGCAGCAACGCCGACGGCCCGAGGTTCAGCCGCAGTCCAATCTTCCGGTACGCGAGCGCTGCAGCCTCCTCCGCGACAGCCTTTGTCGCACTCGACGCGACGCCCGGGACGCCGCCGACAGCGCCGTCGTCGTTGTCGTCGTTCCCGGGGGCGCCACTCGCCCGCGCCGGCTCGTACGCGTCTGCGCTCTCGGCGGGCCCCCACGACTGCGACACTTCGAGGAACCGCAGCACATCGCAGTAAATGTTCGACGGGATGACGCGGAAGCCCACGACGTCGAGGATCAGATCCATCCGCGTCTCCGTGCCGACGACGTCGCCCGACGACGGGTCGAGCGACAGGTTGTCGCCGCTCGGCTGGCTCGTGTGCGTCGACGAGCGCGACCGGTGCGAGAAGACCGAGTTGATCGACTCGTTGTGCCGCCGCAGCGGCTTGGCCGGGCTCGCAAACTTGAACAGCGCGCGCGAGTTGAACCTCCGGATCGGACTCCGCGTGCGCGCGCGCGCCTTCCGGTACACGTCGCTGGGCGACGCCGCGTCGCTGGCGTGCGGTGGCGGCGGCCGCGGCAGCGGCTGCTTGGCCGACGCCGAGTGGCTCGACCGCATCGACGACGAGAGGAACGACGCGTCGATGCCGATGCTGTCGACCTCGACGACCTCGGTCGCGCGCACAAAGTGGAGCGCGACCGACTTGGCGCGACCGCCGCCGCCGCCGTCGCGCCCGCGCTCAAACACGACAACGTCGCGGTACGGCGCCGAGAGGTTCGCGTGCATGCGCGAATCGCGGACGTGGATCCCGTCGACCTCGGCGTCGAGCACGAGCTGGCCGGTCGTGACGCAGTAGTCGGCGCGCCCGTAGTACGCCGTGACGTCGAGCACGCAGATCGAGCCCTTGTTCTTCGTCTTGTCCTTATCGGCCATGTAGAGGTCGCCGCGCACGCTCGGGTGGTACCCGTCGTGGCCCTGCAGCATCTCCATCGAGATCTCGGGGATCGCGACGCTCAGCACCACGTGCCGCTCGTCGTCGTCGTCGTCGTTGTCGTCGTCGTCCGTGTCCGAGTACGCTTCTTCGTAGATGACGCTCTGGTGCGATGCGTCCGCGCCGCCGCCGCCCGCAATGACGCTGCCGAGCCGCTTGTTGCTACTCGCCGTCGCGGCGCCGCTGCTCGCGCGCCGCCCGCTCGCCGTGCTCCGCGACGACGCCGCGGCGTAGTACCGACTGCGTTCGCGGATATTCTGGAACGGCACGCGAAGAACGAACGCGTACTGCTTCTGGTTGCACACGAGGCGCACCGGCGACAGCTTGAGGTCGATCTTGACCGCCGCGCGCGTGCGAAAGTCCACAGTGACGCGGCTATTGGTCGACCCGAGCAGGCTCTGCGTCACAAAGCCGCCGCCAGTGCCGCCGCTGCTGGTGCTGCTGCTGCTACTGTCGTCGCTGGGCTCAATCAGGAGCACCGACACGATGCGGAGCGCCGTGAGGTCGAGCGTGAGCTGCGTCAGCGACGCGTTGAGCAGCACCTTGGCGACGATGCGGTTCTCCATCTCGCGCACAGACTCGAGCACGTGCTCGTTGCTCATGCGGAACGTGTCGAAGCGCACGATGAGCGCCTCGGACGACATCCGGTGCGGCGGCATCTCGAGCACCGCGTCCGTGAGCTGGACGTCCAGGAGCGGGAACATCGACACGACGTCCGAGCCGAGGAACCGGTTGTTGGTCTCTCTCGCGGGGCTCTCGCCGTGCAGCGACGATGCGAGCCCGCCGCCGCCGCCGCTGCTGCTCAGCGTCGCGCCTTCAAAGTCGCCTTCCCAGACCATGGCCACGCGCTCGCGGAAGAGCACCTTGAAGACTGTCTCGAGCAGCTCGCCCTCGAACCAGTACCGCCGCAGGTCGTCGACAAAGCTGTAGAGAAAGCGGATGCGGGGCGACTTTAAGCGCACCGAGAACCGGTTCGAGTAGCCCGGGTGCCAGCTCTCCTGGATCTGGTCCGCGCCGTACAACTGTGCGGCGCACGAGAAGACCGCGGGGACGTCGTCGAGCGCCCGCAGCGTCTCGTCCAGCGTCGGGATGTGTCCTGGCGCAGTGCTGTCGCTGCTGCTGCTGCTGCTGCTGCTACTACTCTGGTGCGCTGAACGACGACGACGGCTGTCGCGGTCGTCCAGCGGCCGGCCGCGCGTCGGCGCGTGCGAGATGATCTCGCGGAAGTGCTTCTCTGAAAGCGACACATCGCAGATCTTGAGCGACGTCAGGTACGAGAAGATCCCGAGGTACAGCGGGTACTTGTGGACGCAGCAGCAAAACTTCTCGGCTGTCAAGCTCATGAACGCAGACGGCCCGCCGTCGCGGCGCTGGCGCTCTTCCAGATGCAGGAACAGCGACAGCCCGTCGACGTGCAGCCGGAGCTGGATTCGCGCTGGCGATCCGTTCAACTCGGTCTCGGCGGTCGCGGCCGACTCGGGCGACGCGAGGGGCGCGGTCGCCGGCGGCTGCTCCGGACTGCTGCCCGGGAGACTCTCCAGGAACGACGTCGCGACCCACGCGCCAAATTTCTTTGTCAGCGTGCCGCCGTTCGGGTCCTCGCCGGCCGGCGACAGCATTGGAGCCAGCTCGTCCGGATCGAAGCCACTGGCGGCGCCGTCGTTGAAGCCCACGCTCGGAATCGGCATCAGCATCGCGTGGCTCGCGTCCGCACCGACCGCGCCGTCGTCGTCGCCCGGCGCCGCTCCGACGCCGCCGCCGTCGTCCCGCTCAAAGAAGAACACAAACATCTCGGCGACCGTGTCCTGGTACAGGTTGATCGTGAGCGTCCGGAGACTCGCGTCGATCGACAGCGGCGTCACGAGCGGCTCCTGCCAGACCGAGTGGTCGCTCGACGCCACGAGCACCGGATCGTACGCGATGGACCGCCACAGCAACGTGTCCTTCGGCAGCTCGGCGTCCGACGCGATGCTCGTGATCGCGACGCGGATCAGCTGCTCGGATGACCGCGGCGGCGGCGGTGGCGGCGCGGACGCCGCGCAGCGCTGTTGCTGCTCCGTGTAGCCGACGTCCGGGTGCATGTCGGCACTGCCCGACGTCATCAAGTACCGCTTCCTCTCGACGACAGGCGACGCGTCGACTGTCGCGCTGTCGCTGTCGCCGCTGCTGCTGCGGAGAATGTCTTCGACAGCGAACGTGCCGAGCGCGAACTCGAGCCGCCGGTCGAATGTGCGGAGCTTCAGTCGCGTGTTAATGTCCACGGCGCGCACGACCACGAGCTTCTCCGAGTCGCTCGCCTGGTCGCGGATCTGGAGCTTCAACACGATCTCGCCGACGCCAAACTGCAGCTGGCAGAGCACGCGCTTCCAGAGCTTGAGCAGGTCCTTGTCCTCGATCTCTTTCCGCCGCGCGCGGTCCCGCTCCTGGTCCCGCGCTTTCGCAAACGACGCGTACACGTTCGAGTCCGACACGACCGGCTTGCCCTTTGCGCCCCCGTTGTCGGCCTGGCGCAGCGGCGCCGACATGAAGTACGACGACGACTTCACAAGGCGCACGGGGATCTCGCGCGCCGGCGCCAGCGCGTGCGCGCCGCTCGTCGGGTCCGAGCCGTACGTCGCGAGTGTTGGCGGGGATCCACCCAGCCGGCCAGCGCCGGCGGCCGCCGACGCGCCTCGGCGCGCAGCGGCACCGGGGCGTGGGAGCTTGCGCTTCGAGTACGTCGTAAAGTTCTCGCCGAACGACTGCAGCAGGCTTAGCACGGACCGGAACGTCGCGGCCGACAGGTTCAGATGCACACTGTCGACGCCGCCAAAGAGCTTGAGCAGCGGGAGCGTCGGGTCGTCCGGCGCCACGCTCATGTGGAAGCTGAACGACAGCGACGTCTTCTCGAGCAAGTAGTTCCACGACGACGACAACGACGACGACGCCGACGACGGCGCGTCGCGCGCGACAAACGCAAGCGGCGGCGTGTCGCTCCCGCGTTCAGCGCCCCCCGACTCGAACAGCTGCACTTCGATGCCCGAGATGCTGAACTCGATGATGTCGTACAGGTTGTGCGTCGCCGGGCTCGCAACGAACGGCCGCTCGACGAGCGCCACCGCATTGCTCTCGGCGTCGTTGGGCTTGAGCGGACTGGGCGGCAGCGGGTCCGTCGACGGGTGGATCGTGCTCGCGCGCAAGTGGCCGAGGAATACGAGCAAGCTCACGCGGTTCGGCTCGGCGACAGCCTCCGAGTGCACTTCGACGACGTTGATCAGCGGCGAGATGACGTCGAGCTGCATCTCGACGCGGGTGCGCCGGGCGAGCGCTTCGCGCAGCTGTGCCGCGCTGTAGCGCTGCAGGCTCTGCGCGCGCTTCCACGCGCTCTGCTCGAGCCCCGAGAGGTCGACGTGGAGCGGCCGCGAGAAGAACGCCGACACGTCGAGCAGGTACATGAGGTTCACGTTGCACATGATCGGCTGCGTCACGAGCGAGACGCGCAGGAAGCGCGAGAACGTCGGCTTCCCGCCGCTCGCAACGCTTGCGCCGCGTTCGCACTGGGCGTCGCTGTCGTCGTCGCTGTCGTCGCCGACAGCGTCGCGCCGCGACTCGATGCTGAGCTTCAAGAGCGGCAGCTCTTTCTCGCACGCGCGGAGCCGCACGCTCGTGATCTTCTCGCGCGCGCCCACGGGGTGGTACCGCAGCACTTCAGCCATCGCCATGCGCTGGAGGAAGAAGTCTCGGGGCGACAACACGCGGCCGTCGTCCTGGCAGAAGAACGCGTCGCGCACCTGGAGCCCCATCTCGAGCGACGACGGGCGCACAAGGAACTGCACGTCGACGTTGTCGAGCGACGCCAGCAGCAGGCACGTGGCCACGGGCCGCGGCGTCCACACGCCGCTCGCTTCCTCGTCAAAGAGCGGCGGCGACGCGGTGGCGTCGGGCGGCCCACTGTCAGAAGCGTCCTTGTACAGCCCGAAGCTCGCTTGCGTCAGCCCGAGCTGGAAGCGGTACCAGATGTGCTGCTGGTCCTGACTGCGCGCCGCCGCCGCCGCGCTCGCCTGCAGCGCGTCGCTCTTCTGCGTCGGCTGCGGCGTGTGGCTCGTCGTCTTCGACGCGTCGTCGCTCGCGCCGGCGTCTGTCGGGTGGAAGTTGATCGCGTCGTACAAGTCCTTCGTGTCCTGCTCGCTCCAGCGAACGTCGTCGACCGCCGAGAGGCTGCCTGGTGCCGCAGCGTCGACCAACCCTGCCGCGGCCGCACCTGATGCTGCTGTTGCTGTCGCCCCCGTCAGCCACGACGCATACGACCACAGGCTCGCGCTGGCGGTCGGCGGAGCGGTCGCTGTCGCTATCGCTGTCGCTGTCGCTGTCGAAGCCGTCGCGGCGTCGCCCGCGCCGCTCTGGCGCCGGCGCTGCTCGATCTTGCTCTGCTGCTGCTTCTTCGCCTGTTCGTGCTCCTCGATCTCTTTCCTCGCGGCGCGCCGGAGCCGCAGCAGGTCCTTCACGTCCATCGCGCACTCGAGCTCGTCCAACGCCGCGAGCGCCGCGTCCTTCGGCAGGCGCTTCACGTCCGCCGACACGAGCGCCACGGCGTTGTGCGCGAGCAGCTGGTACAGCTCCATGTACCGCTTGCGCTGCTCCTTCTCGCGCCGGAGCGCCGCCCAGTCGACGCGCGCGAGCCGCTCGCGCACGTCGAGTAGCACCGCTGAGATCGCGTACTTCCACCACAGCGCGGGGTTCTCGGCCACGCGCACGCGCGCCGGGCGGATGCGCACGTACCGCGCTTGCCGGCGCTTCACTGTCACGAATGACGCGAGCGAGAGCGCGCTGAGGTACTGCTCGCGCGTGATCGCGAGCCGGACCTGGTCCACCGCGGCGTTCGCGTCAATGTACGTGCTCTTCTCGTCCATCACGTGCACGACCGCGTCGCGGTAGGTGGCAATGCAGGGCGCGAGCCGCTCGACGTCGTGCGCCGACCACTGCAGGCAGCTCGCGAGCGCGACTTTGAACTGTTCGACGCTCGGGATCGCGTCGTCCTCGTCGTCCGACAGCTCCCGCGCGACGCTCCAGGCCTCTGAGAAGACGAACCCAAGCGTGTACTTGCGCTCGCCCGCGAGCCGGGGCATCGCGGCGAGAAACTCGCGCCAGGGCGCGTCGCCGATCGCGTCGATCGTCTCGACCATCCACGGCGTGCCAAGCCGCGAGAGCACGCGGTCGCTCAGCTCCTGGTGGGTCAGCGGCAGCTTGGCGTGCCCGTCGTTCACGGTGAGCTTCATCGACACGGTGAGCGGGTGGATGATAAAGTCCCGCGGCCGGAAGAGCGACGGCGGCGACAGCGGCGACGACGACGAACCGGAACCGGCCAGCGGCTCGGACGGGGACCGGACGTCCCGCTGCATAAGCTCTGTGAACGCGATCGCGTCGTTGAGCGCGGCGAGTGGCACGGGCGCGAGCGGCAGCGACCAGTAGACGCCGAGCTTGTTCACCTCCATCTTCTTGCGCAGGATCGTGGCGCCGGCCCCGTCCCCGTCTGCCGGCGCGCCGCCGCGCACGACCATCGTGTAGTTCCAGCCGGCGTCGGCCGACTTAATGATCAGTGCCTCAAGCGTGACGCCGACGGCGAACGGCCGCGCCGGGGCCGACACGCTGTCTTCGAGGCGCAGGTGGCAGTGCTGCACGTGCAGCTGCACATTGTCGAGCGCCTTCACGAGCAGCTTGAAGACGAAGCTGTGCATCCAGCTCTGCGGCCCCCCCTGCGCGCGCGGCTGCACGTTGCGCTCGTTGAACTGCGTCGCCTTCTCGATCGCGTCCATCGTCGCGCGCTTGCGGCGCAGCGTCTCGCGGGTCTTCGTGCGCTTCTCGTCGTCGCTCAGAGCGCTGGTGCTGGTGCTGGGGCTCGCGTCCGCCTTGGCGTCCCGCACCTGCAGCAGCACGCTGACGTCCTCGACCTCGACGCGGATCGGCTCGCTCGCCAGGTTCGTCCAGGGCATGTCGATGCGCAGGCGCCGCAGCACGCCCTTGACGAGCCGCAGCTCCGGGGGCAGCGGCAGCGCATCCGGCTGGAGCTCCACGGCCGCGATCTCCAGCTGCCCGTTCCACACGCTGATCTGCAGCGCGTCCGGGTCGATGTTCTTCACGTAGCTCCCGAGCACGGCGTCCAGCACCACGTGCACGTAGCGCTGGAGAAACATGGGCACCATGGCCGCCGCCTGTCCACCTGCCTGCCTGCGGATGTGCGTGCGCGGGGTCGGTGGTGGTGGTGGTGGTGGTAGTGGCTGCGCCCTCGCTGTGCTGCGCTCTCCCAAGCACGCGCTCTCTCTCTCTCTCTGCCGGACCGAGGGCTTCGGATGGCGGAGATGAGGTGATGGTGTTCTCGGGAAGCGCCTGATTTCAGGGCGTTGGCACGATTCAAGGTCATTGACGCCTGAAATAAGGATTTTAACGCAAAATAAGGACCTCTCTGTCCAAAAAATAAAAATTGACACGCTACGTTGGGACGCACTTCAACTTGTTATGTGGCCAATGGCTACCACCGAGCAGCTCGTTCGCAGTGCTTCCAGTATCCCCGATCACTCGTCGCCTCCAAAGAAGTCCTCTGCGCCAGCGACGCGCTGCAAGCGCAGGAGCGACTGCAGCTCGCTGTGCAGCACGCCGCTCCTTGGAGCGTGCACAACACGCGCTGCAGCTGTCGCTGGGACCACTGCACGAGCAGCTCGGGACGGCTCGTCGTCATGGTCGATCTGCTTGGTCTTGACTTTGTGGAGCGAGTGCGACTGCCGCACCGCAAGCACGTCCTAAAGTCGCTCGCCGCAACACGAAAGCCACCGACGCGCGGGGGGTTAAACACCGCAAGCCACCCCACCACCCAGGAGGCACCGAGAAGCCCCAAACAGGCGAACGCACCTGCAGCTCGCGCACAAACTGCGGCGTCGGCGGCGCGCTCTGCGACGGACGCGTCAGCAGCGCCTTCAAGTCAAAGTCCCGCTCGCCCGTGCTCGTGCCGGTGAACACGAGCGTGAAGCCGCGCTCCTGGAGCTGCGCTGCCTCTTGCGCAGCTCGCTCCTTCTCGTGCTGCTGCTCTTGCTGCTGTTGTTGCTGCTGTGTGGCTCGCGCCTCCGCTGCGCAGTCGTCGGCTCCGGCGACTCCGTTGTCGCCCACGTCGCTGGTGGCGTCGCTCCCACCCACGTCGACCGCCTTCTCGTACTCGCGCCACGCGTCGTTGAGGCGCTGGAGCGTCGTCCGCATGAGCCCACGCGTCTCCGCGAGCGCCGCCGTCGCCGCCGGTTGCCGTGGAGCGGCCGCGACGTCCTGTTGCGCAGCGAAGACCAAGTGCCTGAGCGTCTCGCACGCCGACCGGAGCTCCGCGAGCTGCTCGTCCACGCTGTCGCCGTTCGCTCGTGGCGCTGCGGGCCGTTCGCGCTCGTCTGTAGCGCTGTCGCGGCTGCGAGCCAGCGCCTGCACCCCACGGCTGCTGGTCGACCGATCCAGCTCTGCTTGCCACCTCACGAGCGCAGCGGAGAGCGCCTGGAAGTGCCCCAACAGCGAGTTGAGAGTCGACCACGGCCGCCACGCGCGGAGGCCCAGCGCGTTGTCGGCCGGTGAGCTCCCGTGCGCCGACACGCACTCGAGCAGCAGCGCGTGCAGCGAGCGCTCGAGCAGTACGTTCGCGAGGTCGTGACGCTTCAGGAGAGCGGAGAGCAGCAGCGACGGCGCCGCTGCCGCCTGCGTCTCGTCGCTCTCTCTCTGAGCCAAGGGACCGGACCACTCAGTGAGCGCCGACAGCGACTCGTGGTTCCGAAGCTGCGCCGCCGCCTGCACCATCAGCTCGTTGAGCGCTCGCAGCTGGCGCCGCAGGAGCCCACACTTGAGCCGTGTCGACCGCTCGATCCGCCCGACTGGTGGGAGCAGCGCTCCGATGCGGTAGCCTCTTACCGCCAGCTCGGCCTTCTTCACAAGCTCCACGCTCGTCTGGTACGATACCTGCACGCGTACGACACACCCAGGATTTGCGACGGTGACGATGCAAGAGCAACAGACCTCAACCACCAGGACACGAGCAGCGCGCACCTCGAACGCCTCCTTCGCGTCTGCGTAGGCGCTGACGGCAGCGAGCACTTGCCGCGCTTTCCACCAGCGACGCAGCAGCAGCACTTGGTAAAGCTGCGTGCGGCAACAAGCGGCTGTGAGCGACGGCTGCTGCCGAGTGGCGAAGCGCACTGCGTACGCACCAGCTCGACACCGAGGGCGGCGCCTACCGCGGCCAACGCAAGCACTGTGTACGCGCCACCGCCAGTGGTGCCGCCCCACGTCTCTCGCCAAAGCAGCGCTGCGGCAGCTACGACTACCGGAGGCAGTAGCTCGTTGCTCGACAGCCACCAGCGCCGCCTCGTTTGCGGCGGCGCCAGGTCCAGTTCCTGGAGGTCGAGAGGAGGCGGCAGACGCAGCGCCAGCCACTGCACCGCCGCCTGCTCGGCGCTGCGACGCATCGCGGCCGTCGACACGCGCGCGCACATTGTCCAGATCGCTCGCAGTAGTTCATGTGGTCGTGAAGCACCATCAGCAACAGGAGGAGGAGCAGGAGGGCGGCTCTCAGCGTAGTGTTTGTTGTCGGGTGTTGCATTTAGAAGGTCGGCGGCCGCGTCGAGGTCTAAAGGATGGAGCACGCGTGGGTGGGGTGGGGTACTACAACTCACGAGATCACCTTCAGCAACGCCCACGCACGCACCCGCCAAGTACCGTCCGAGAGGCGAGTCGTCGGCAACTGCGATGTTCATCTTTGTTGATTTTGTCGCTCCTGATCACATTTCACAAATATTTACGAAAAAGGCAAAAATAGCTGTTATCTTACGTTTAGTATCACATACACAAACACAGATATTTGGTTCACCACTCACAACAAACTCCGTTAATGCATATTATGTTTGCAAGTCAGTCATTTGGATAAATAAATGGTTCTTTTGTGGTATTTTTTGTAACTTCCGACAATTGTAGATTCTGTGTCACTTGAAGCCGCGTGACGAGATGGAGACGCTGGAGCGGCTCGAGCGCGCGGACCGCGAGCTCGCAGAGCAGTGGCGCATCATGTCCGTGGCGCTAGACGCGCAGGTCGCGAACACGCTCACGTTCTCGGAGGCGGAGGAGGCGGCGCTGGAGGAACGCTTTGGAGACGCGCTCGCGGGGCTGCAGGCAGCGGTGCGCGCAGGCGAGGAGCTCGCGCGCGAGCTCACGGACCCGGTGGAGGCGGCGGAGACCGCGCGCAGCGTCAAGTTCTTCGAGGGCCAGGCGAAGCGCCACGTGGTGAACGTGCGCAAGGTGCGGGCGATCTGCGCAGACGACGAGAAGTCAAGCATGTTAGGACAGGCGACAGGGAACTCACATCGACGCCGCGCAGCTGCTGGTGGCGTACAGTCAGCGCGCCAAGCGCGAGCGGCTGGAGCAGGCGCGCGCGGGACTCATGAGCAAGCGTGCGGGCGGCAAGAGCGAGTGCGTTTTGTTTCTAGTGCGGCGTGGCGCACTGGCGGGTGGCTAATAATGCTGACTGGCGGTGTGGCTGCGTCGCTCCAGCGCGTCGTCTGCAGCCGCGCAGGGCTCCGCACTGGACGTGACGGCGGCGCTCAAGCGCACGCGGCAGGTGATGGCGCAGGAGATCGACAGGATGAGCTCGGCCACGAAAGTGCTCGACGACGGCCGCTCGAGTCTGCGCAGCTCCCATGAAGAGCTGGGTGGCGTCCAGTCGAAGCTCGCGGAAGTGCGCAAGCGGCTGAAGGCGCTGCAGGCACGTCGCACGTGCCGTGTTTCAGCTTCTTACGGTCGTCGCGGTTGTGTGCTGACGGACTCTTCTCGTGGTGATCGCAGTGGCAAGCGCGACAGGACAAGATGTGGATCGCCGCAGGCATCGCCGTGCTCGCGTCCACTGTGCTCTTCATCGTGCACGAGCGCACCGGTCTCTTCATCTTTTAGTCGCTGGACACTCGTTTCCGTCATCAGTCCAGAGATGAGATGGCGCAATCTGCCACTTTGAACGTGTCGCTGCGATCGATTACATAAGTTGTTGCAGGGCTATTGACTCTCACGGTTGCATTCGTTTTGGCAGGTGCATTAGACGTTGAGGGTCTTCTCGTACTCCTCGATGGACTTGAAGAGCTCGGAGAAGTTGCCCTTGCCAAAGCCGCCACAGCCCGCCGCCTGCTCGAGCCGGCCGGAGATGTCGAGCATGCAGCCGACGCGCTCGATGATCTCGAAGAACACGGTCGGGCGGTCGCCCAGCGGCTTGGTGAAGATCTGGAGCAGGATGCCCTGGTCGTCCTTGTCCACGAGCAGTCCGAGCTCCTCAATCTGCGCGTACTGCTTGGGCGACAGGTCGTTGCCGATGCGCGCCGGCAGGCGCTCGTAGTACCCCTTCTCCGGGCGCGGCATGAACTCGAAGCCGCCGAGGAAGCTGCGCTGGCGCATCTCGGCGAGCGTCCGGAAGATGTCGTCGGTCTTGAGCGCCATGTGCTGCAGGCCCGGGCCCACGTTCTGCTCGAGGTACGTCTGGATCTGGCTCTTGCGGGGCGTGCCGAACGTCGGCTCGTTCACTGGGAGGAGCACCATCTCGTTGTTGCTCGCGAGCACCATGCTGTTGAGCCCCGAGTCGACGGTGCCGACGTCCTCGGCCGTGAACTCGGAGAACTCGTGGAAGCCCGTGAAGCCCACGACATACTCGACGGCCTCGATCAGCTTGGGCACGTTGCCCACGCAGTGGTCGAAGCGCTGGATACCGATGCTGAGCTGTTACGACAGGGCCATGTACGCACAGTTGTGAGCGCCTCGGGAGCACGCACACATGCAGCAAGCCAGGGCCTCCCACACGACTGCAACGTACGTCCGGACCGGCCGCGACCGCCTCGTAGCCCGGCAGGTACGGGCCGTCAAAGTCGCCGCTGACCCAGCGGATGACCACGTCACCGTACAGCTTCACCTCCGAGATGACCGCGGTCTTGCCGCTCGCCTTGTCGGTCATCGTCTTGGGCTCGAGCACGCCAACACCACCGTTCTTCACGGACTTCTCGTACGCTTCCTTCGCGTCGCCGACCGCGATGCCGAGCGCGCGGATCGCCAGCCCGTGCGTCTGCGTAAACTTGTGCGCGAACTCCTGCAGCGCGTGACGCAATCACACGCGCAACGCGTAACGACAGTGAGCCACCGATGTCTGCGAACGACACACACACACGTACGCGGCCTATAGAGACTGCACACGCACCATGTCGAAGCCCGGGAGCGGGAACTTGGCGTCCGGGTCCTTCTCGGTCTCGAGCGCGTACGGCGCCGTGAAGACGATCTTAACGTCGTTGCTCTGCGTGACGTAGCTCGCGCCCTCGTGGTTGCCCGTGCTCTGGTCGGACTTAGCGACGAGGTTGAGGCCGAGCCCCCACTGGAAGCGCTTGCTCGTGTTCGTGGCGTCGCCGCAGTAGAACTCGACATGGTGGAAGTTGCGCACGTCGAAGCGGTCGCTCATGGGGTTGTGGCGCACAAAGTTCTTGAAGCCCACGAGCTGGATCTTCTTGGACGGCGACGACATGGCTGCTGCGGCGGCTGTGGCTGTGAGTGGCTGACTGGAGCGCGTTGTTCTTCGCCTGTGTGCGCGACGGGGGAGAATGCGGAATGAAGCCGCATTGCGAGCTGCAGCTGGGCGACGTGAACGGTTTTGGTGGTGGCAGTGTTGAACTTGCCCAACTGAGAAGTCGTTGATTGGAAGACCAGTGAATACCAGAGGTCGGGCAATGCTTTCTGTGCAGTATGTCCAGTACATAAGCAGGCTATTATACTATTCGAATAATATGTTCTCATGAGATGAAGAGGAATCACGCTCGAAAAAGAGGGGTGGACATGGCTACACTTGCGGTGAAGACCAAGCAGAGTTGAAGACCATCGAGCTGCCCGGGAGCTCCTCTGTTCGCTGGTCAACAGCGCGCTTTGAAGACCAGCGGAAGGTGAAGACGATCGAGCGGATCGACTGGAGCTGTCGCCGATATCGGGACGCTGCGAATGCTTTGGAGTCTCCGTCGACAGGAAATGCTCACAGCGCGAAGTGCCTGCCCATTCCACGCGAGCTCATGCGCGCGGCGTGCGATTTGGACATGCTCGAGCTGACAGACGCCGTGTTGTATGCGCAGAGCAAAGCGAGCTGCAAGACCTGCTGCGAGCAAACTCTGCAGCTCTAAAGTACAGTTCTGAATGTCAACAGGCGCGTTTTGTGTGCCAATAGTCGCGACGCTTGCAGTTGATGTGCATCAAACGCCAGTCAGTCAGCTTTCCCGGCACAAAAAGAGAAAGCTCGAGCTTGCAACACGCAGCCTCGATATGCGCTCGGCACCACTCAGCAGCGGGAGCGCGATGAGTAACTCACTCACTCTTCGTCCCAACAGTGCGGTCCCATTGGTACTTGCAGCTGGCCGGCTGCCTCTCGTGAGGCGGCGGTGGCAGGACCCACTAGCTTCTCTGATCCTCCTTCTCTCTCTCTCTCTCTCTCTCTCTCCTGTTCCTGCGTCTGCTGTTGGCCGTCGTGGAGAGCGGCCGCGCGTTCCGTTGCGCGCGGACTGCTGATTCCGGGCTCGCTCGCTCACTCGCTGCCTCGCTCGCGTCCTCTTCACACACAAAACACCAACACCGTCCGTCGACACCGCTCTCTCTCCCCTCCCCCTCTTCTCCGCCGTCTCGCGACGGACGGAGTCGTGCTCGCCCCCCTCTCTCCCTCGCAGCGGCCGCCAGCGCTTATAGCTCAAACGCTCTGTACAACCAACCGGCGAGCCGTTGCTGGGCTCTCTCTGTCCCTAGTTCGTCGCGAACTGCGCGTGGCCGAGCACGCTCGGGTCGATCTTGGAGCGCAGCGGCGGGATCGAGAACGCGCTGTCGACGTGCCCTGTTGCCATGTTGAGCGGCGGTAGCCGGAACGCGCCACCACCGCCGCCCCCAAGCGAATGCACCGCCTCGTCGTCCGAGCAGTCCATCGGCTGGGCGCCGCCGCCGCACGCCGCGAGCGAGCGCAGGTCGATGCGGTTCTGCGCGTTCATGAAGCTCAGGCCCGTGACGGCGCTCAGCACCTTGCCGTCCACGCCGCGCAGCGGGCTCAGCTTGATCTCCGTCTTGCGCGTGCACCACTCGCGGCTCGGGCGGAACTCGAGCTTCGGCAGCTGCTTGTGGCTCGGCGGCATCGGCGGCGGCGGCGCGTCGTAGCCAAACTGCAGCTTCACCTCGTACGGGTGCGCGGGCGAGTGCGGCGGCTCCTGCTTCATGACCTCGAACGACGCGAGCTCCGCGAGCTTGAAGAGCTCGCTGCGGCCGCCGCCGCCGCCGTTGAGCTCGCCCGTCGCGCCGGCGCCGTACGAGAGTGACGGCAGCGCGCGCACGGGGCTGCTGTAGCGGCTGTCGTCGCCCGAGACGTACTCGATGGCGCGGAAGAGGTTCTCCTTTGCGCAGTAGTCGGCGTCCTCGTCGCCGCTGCAGCTGGCGACGCTGGAGCCGGCGGCGCCGGTGGCGTAGAGCGCGGCGTCCGGCACCTGCTTGCGGCCCTTGTGGCGCAGCCCGCGGCGCCAGCGACTGATCTTCTGGCGGTACTTTTGCGCGTGCGTCATGGTCTGGCGCGTGGTCTTGGAGCCGATGAAGGACGCGATAACCTTCCACGGGCCGGCCGGGTACTTCTCCATGGCCTCGAGGAAGCGCTCGTGCTCCTCCTGCGTCCACATCTTGAGCGGCTGCGCCTGCTTGGACGAGTACACGGTCGTGCCGGCCTTGGCCTCGGTCGGCTTGATACGAATCAGCTTCCCCTCGGAGGTAGTCATCTCGAACAGCTCCTTGCGGACATTGGCTGAAATCGTCATCTTCGCGCAAGGGTCAGCTGAGCCTCGCACGAAGAAAGTTGCTTTGCTTTGTTCTCACTCAGCCCATTTGCTTGCCAGCCGCCTCGAAAGGGAAGAAGGCAGCGGCGCCAGCGGAGCCAAAAGCCAAGCCAATACATTCGCGCCAATAAATGCGCAAATCGTACTTTAGCGGAGCATGCGCGGATTTGAATGGATGGATGGATCACCGTTGGCGGAGGGGATGCGTCCACGTCGCGGATCGCGAACTGGCCATTTGGCTGCGTTGCTTACCAGATCCAAAAGGCACAGTTTGGGCGTGTTACAGTTGTGGCTTCTTGCAGGTTGGTGCGTGGCGTCAAGGAAGCCTGCAGTTGTGAATTGGCGGCATTCGGTCGGCGCGCGCGCAACGCAAGCTTGTTGCTGCAAGAAAGCGAGGCGAGGTGTTCGCGTTCGCTGTGCGTATCGTTATCATTTAAAAGGCTTGTTCTGATGCGCATGGTATTCGGCGGCGTGCTATTTTCGGGGACTTTCTTATGAAAGTGGCGACCCTGGTTTTCTTCACTAGTGTAGTTGAAGGATGTTCTTTCCTCCACATGCGCAATGGGTTGATCGCGAGGATTCGACATTTAATGTTCGTGTTTCTAAGCTGCAGTCGAAAAGCCCAGTGCTTGCGAAAAACAGTCCGACGTCCCGGTCAGGGCTCGGGCTCCGTGATGGATGCACTCTATTTTGTTTTCTGGTTCTCGAGCAGCTCCACATACAATCCTCAAGCCAACATTGGATTTCACTTTCCGCACGTGCGAACGCATTCGAATTCGAGCGTCTCGTATTTTTGGTGTTGCTCGTTTGACTTGACCAGCGCGAGCAGCAGTAAATTGTCGAGAGCGAGCATGGTGGCTTGCCGGTTTGCTCACTCGCTGTCTGTCGATCGAGGAGCTTGCTGTTTGCTCAAGCAGACCGTGACGGACAGCCCCGCCACGTTGACAAGAGGCTCGTCGAGTCTCTAATTCGCTTGACTGGAGACGGCACTTGCACACGCACGCACACACTTGCAGAAGCAGCTACTTGCAGCAGCTGGACGCTGGCGCGCACCTGCGCTCGTATTCCGTCGTGCTGATCACCTGGTTCAGACAAAAGATGCCACCACTGCCAGACGCATGCCGTCCGATAAGAGCGCGAGGCAAGCAGGCCAGCCGAAAGATGGCTGCGAGAAGAAGCAGTGCAGTCGAGCTTGCTTGCAGTCCAGCAATTGCGAGCAAGTCATCGCTCTTTGAATCGCATATGCTATTTCAGAGACCTCGTTTTGAAGCCGAAAGTTTTGCACCCAAGATGGGGGGAGATGGTTTTGATGGGAGCTAAAAAATTGTATTTTTCACATCTGACTTGTCTGACGACGACGTCTCATTTGATTTTCGTATCGATTGAAGTTGCTTGTGCAAAAGGCAGCAGCACAAGTTGGCGAAGGTCCCGAGGGCATTTTGAGAGCGAGACCGCAAGCGCTCCTTGATCGATCGAGTGCCTGAGAAAGCATTAAGAGAGAGAGAAGCGCCGCATCAGCATCCTCTCGAGCTGTCTCTCTCGACATCGACACAAGTGGCAGGTTGGAAAAATCCACAACCTGCAAACCACACCGCGATCGCGCGCGGATTGACACTCGTGTGGCCATCCGCTCTTTCGGTCTGGATTGACGTCGTTGTGCCGACGCCGCAAGCAGCGAAGCCACCTTGAGCCAAAAGTGAGGCCTCCACACCTGGAAAAGGAGCAACAGAGGAGGCCAACGAGACCGCGATCCGGACGACGACACACTCGTTGAGAAGCCAGCGTGCTTGCCTGCCCTCTCGAGTTTCAAAACCATAACACACGAACTCGCTCGCATTTGCACCCGTTTTGCTGTTCAACGAGCGCGCGATAGAAAAAGGTGGGAGGATCGTCGCTTCGCTGCGATTGGTGTGAAATGTCGCGCGCGTATTTCTAGCAAATCAGTGCGCTTGCAGCCTTCACTTTCAGCCACTCACAGACGTCCACGCGCAATCAAAACGTGGATTCAAATCGCGTCCGCTGAAAAAGACCCAGACCATACAGAACGCAAGTGTCGTTCTCAAGCTGGGTACATACAACAACCGCATCCACACATGGATACATCTTTCAACCGGATAAGTTTCGTGGGTGCTTTTCGACCTTCTCACTTGCTCTTTGTATGGAAAAGTCGCCCACCCATGTCGCCCACAAACCCGGATTTGTTGCGTTTTGATGAAAAAAGCTCTTTTTTCGTTCTGTCGCGAGTGTCACACTCCATCCATCGCCTTCTCCGTCAGTCAAAGTCTCGCTCTTCGCGCTCCAAGCTTGCGCGCACGGGGCCATTTCGGCCAGAGCAGCATTTGCACCCGAGTCCGCAAGTCTCCAGCAGCAGCAGCAGCACAGCCACTCACACTCACACACTCACATACGCAGCAGCCAGGAGGATGACTATCTCGCGCACCGTGTACAACCAGCTCTTCGAGCACTCGGACTCGGCGAGCACCGAGCACGTGATCCGCCTGCGGCCGACCGAGGCGAAAGCCGGCGCTGTCGTCGTCTCCGCCAAGAACAAGATTCAGATGTGGACCCAGGAGGAGCACGAGCGCTTCCTGGTGGCGCTCGAGATGTTCCCCGCCGGCCCGTGGAAGAAGGTGGCCGACTACATCGGCACCAAGACGCCGCGCCAGACCATGACCCACGCGCAGAAGTACCGCCAGAAGATCTCGCGCCGCCAGCGCGGGCTGCGCAATCAGAAGAAGTCGGCCGCGTCGGCGCCCAACTCGCCCAAGCAGCACCACCTCCACGCGCACCAGCCGGGCGCGATCGACACGCAGACCGACTTTAAGCACGCGCCGCAGCCCGCGCAGTCACCCTACGGTGTCGCTGACGTGTACGTCAAGAACGGGGACAATGCAGCGTTCACTCAGCAGCAGCAGCAGCAGGCGGACGGGCGCCTCGACATGCTGGCGCGCGCCATGCAGCTGCAGACGGATGCCAAGCCGAGCGCGTTTACGCAGCCGCAGTCGCAGGCGGCCACGACGCAGGAGGGATCGTTCATCAGTCCGCCACGCAGCCTGTCGCCGGTGCCCGTGACGGCGAGCCCGTCGGCGCCGTCGAGCCCCGGCAACTCGTCGCTGCCGTCGCTAGCGCAGATCCTGAACCTTCGCGGCAGCGCGGCCGCGGCAGCAGGCGCGACGGCGGCCTCGACGCGTCCAGGCTGCAACTGCAACTGCTCGTGCTCGCCGAGCAGCAGCACGAAGGCGCAGACCGGCTGCCACCCGTCTCCGCCCCGCCAGTGAAGCGAGTCGCGCGTTTAGGATAGTCCGTTGGTCATCCCGGCCCCCTCATTGTTCCTTCCGAAGAGTTCGGACCTCGGGAGTTCGCGCCGCCCACGCAGCAGCAGTTCCAGCAAGCAAGCAAGCAAGCAAGCACCGCATGCGCCGCGCGCACACACTTGCTGCCAGATGAGAGGTGGCCGCCGCGATCCCTTATTTTAATCACTATCATTATTCCTCGGTGTCTGCATCCATCCATTGGTTCTCACGTTCCAGTGAAGTGAACCCATGGTGTTCGAATGGATACAATCGCTCGGCAGGGTTCAGTAGAATGTGCTGCCCGCTCCACGATCTCGTTCTTCTTCGTCTTCTTCGTTGCGCTGCCGCTGCCGACTCGACACACGACGGTGCCTTGCCTTTACGTGTGGTAATTTGCGTGGCAAAGTGCTCGCACGCTTAAGCTGGAAGCTCGACATCGCCAAAGTTGTTGTTCACCAAGCTGAACAAGGCAAAGCCCCGAGGCTTCGCGTACACGTCTTCGAGTGGATGGCGATGGTGGCAGGTGCACAGATGAGAATATCGAGCGACTATGATACAGTGCATGCCGTTGCTACATACAAAAGGGATTGCTCGATGGCTGCACACACCGCCGAGTCTTGCCGATCGCTGAGGACCTCAGAGGATGAGCGCGAAATGGAAGGCGAGCGAGGCAGCGAAGCCCTCGGGTGTAACGAACTCACGATCGGAGCGGGCGTACAGCGCGCACGCCACGAGCGCTACGATGGCGTAGGCGATCAGACCTGCGGCAAGCGATGAGAGCAGCTTGGGACGATCATCCGACTTGCGACGATGCCGAACACCTGGGAGCAGCAGTGTGGTGACAACGCAGCAAAACATCGCGCTGCCATTGAAGACGCCGAGGTGCGTGCCGAACTCGACGCCGAGCGCCGCGAAGAGCGCTGCCTGTACGCCTGAGAAGAGCAGCAGCACGAGCCAGTTGAGCGGGAAGAGCGCGTAGATGAGGTAGAGCAACACGAGCAGCGCCACGAGCGCGCCGTCGGCGTAGCTGAGGTATACTCGAGCTTCAACTGGAACGTGGTCGCGACGGCGTCGATCATGTTAAAGTACTTGTAGAATGCCCAGAGACCCATGAGCGTCAACATGAGTAGCAACTGCAGCGCGAAGATCGCGAGCATCTTGCAGCGGAAGGCGACCTGGAGCGGCAGCGCCAGCTGGGAGATGGCGCTCATCTCGACACCAGCAGCGCCGCCCTCCCACAGATCGATCCCCGCGAGACATATAGTACTCAAGATATGGTTTCGGCCGCTGTGGTTGTGCCAAGTACTGCATGTCAGGTTTGTCGACACTCGCGTCGACGTTGATGCACGTTTCAGGGGTGCTGGTGCCGCCATCGATGCTGGTGGAATGAGCTTCGCGGGACTTGAAGTGTCCGTCAGTGCTGTGAGGGATGCGTGTGGTCTCGCGCTGGAAAGGCTGGCAAGTGAGTAGGGCTGGTCTGGTGTGGGTAGGTGGCGTCACGACTGTACCGAGAAAGCCCAGTGGATGTCCGACTCGGGAGATTCAGGGGTCCAGATCACGATTTGGGGCATACAGTACCAGTTGCTCTGGATTTCTAGTTAATTGGACATTAGTAACCTAGTTTCACGCAATAAATTGAATATCTGCAACTGATGGAGAAGATTCACAACTGATCCTGTTTTCATTGGATCAATCTTGCATCAACAGTACTTGTACTTGTACTTGTCCCGCGAATGCAGCGCGTTGGTTTAACCGCTGAAGCGACTTGCCTGTCTACTTGTATTCGACACGGACCTGTGTGCGCGATGTCTGAAGCATTCGCATTCTCAAGTTCATATTTTTGGATTACTTAGTGTGTTCTTCAATACAGCGGTCGATCAGCGCGACTCGACTCGATCGGCTTGGCGCAGACGGCACAGCGGGCTCGCTCTACCTAGCGCCTGGCCTTTAGTTCAATATCATCATGCACTGCGTGCTCAACGCACTCGCTCGCTCGCTCGCTTCACCAGCCGCACTCGGCGAGTATCCGGCTGATCTCCTGTTCGTCCTCGAGCGAGGCGTCGAAGTCGTCGGAGAAGAGCAGCGGCTCGTAGTCCTCGAGCAGGAACGCTGCGAGATCGTCGTCGCTCTCAAAAAGCGGCGAGTCGGGCGGTGCGTCGTGGACAAAGTCCAAATGCTCTTGCAGCACCATCTGCGGGGTTGTGGCGGGCGACCACGGCAGGATCGGCACGTAGTGCTGCTGTGTGCTGGTGCTATGTGTTGTGACGGCGTCCGAGATAAGCAGTGATGTGAACGTCGCTGAGCCCGTCAGCGTCGCATTTACTCGCGAGCTTGCTGGTGTGTGTGGCGGCGGTGTGGAGCCCGGCGTAGCGGCAGGGCTGGTCTGTTTCGACGTTGTCTTGAGGCCTCGCTGGCGGCGCGCGATCTTCTGCCGGTACTTTTGCGCGTGTGTCATCGTTTGCCGCGGTGTCTTGGAACCGACATAGTTGGCGATCACTTTCCACGGCCCGGACGGGAACAGCTCCATGGCTTCGAGGAAGCGGTTGTGCTCCTCGTTCGTCCAGGACGGCCCCGATCCTGGCGACGGCGCCACCGGCGAGCGCACGCGGCCTTGGTGCGGTGCAATGCGGATCAGCCGCTCCTGGCGCTGCTCCTGTGACTTCTCGAAGAACTCGCTCGACACGCGACTCGTTATCACCATTGTGCCTACTGTGGGCTCGAGCGAGGGTGGTGAACGACGGTTGGCAGTTGGTTGTGCGCGCTGTTGACAGAGGCGGCTTGCTTTCTCGTTTGATGTCTCGGTGGTCTGACTGGGTCCGGAAGATCGCGTCCGGGGTGACCAGCTCGAGGCAAATTGCGTAATGAGGTGGATGCTGAAGCTCGCTCGACGAAACGGGAGCGCGCGAGGTGCCGTCGGTGTCGGTGGTGGCTAATACTAGGTAAGCTGCGCTCTCAGCTTCGTACCGACCGGTTGATTGATCAACTGCACCGCCTTCGTCCTTCGTTCGAGTCAGCCCGCGCCCCGAGTGCCGAGCAAGTCCTGAATGCGTTCACCAGCCGGCTGGTATTGAGCAGAGTTGGGGATCCAAGACGCTAAATATTTGCGTTTCAGTATCCACTATCCTCGCAAGTCCTCGCGCAACCCAGACCCCTCGCTCTCGTTTTTGGTCGAAGGGCAGCAACTCGGGTTCAATTCATCTCGCGCCGCTTCGCCGTGGGTTAACTTTGTTTCCGTTCAGGTTTTGGCAGCACGTGATTCGCTGGAAAATGTGAATGAAGCCCTCGTGATTCGCTGAAAAGAAGGACAATCACCCGGCACCCCTGATATGCGGAATGACGGTAAAATTGTAGCCATCTTTGCCTGGTTTGGTTTGGACGACCAAGAAAGACACTGGTTGCCATGCACAACGGCTGATAAGGAGAGAGACCCTCCATCTCGAGATGATTGGCGGGTCGACGACCAAAACGCGCGCTCAATCAGTTGACTGTGCAGTGCGTATGTAGCTATCCCTCCTCCTACCCGCGACGTCACACGGCGCGCTGGTTGATCCCGATAATTCCCAGCAGCAGCGCCGCTCTGACTCAGTATCGAGGCGCGCTGTCGCCACCACTGCCGCCATGCACTCGCCTCTGCTCGAGTTCAACCCAGCAAGGCAGCAAATGAACAGACACGACTGCGCGAAGGGCGAGTCCCCGATGCGCTACGTGGCGTTTGACACTAACCAGGCGCGAAACTTTTGCGCATCGAGTCGGCTGAACGCCGTCTAGCGTCTCGGTGTCACGGTTTCTCCTTGTTTGCTGCGCGCGAGAGCGGTGGCGGTCGCCGTTGCCGTCGTCGTCGCTGTCGCCGCCGCCCTCGTCCTGTGACACCCGACGGCTTCATAACTGTACCCGCAATTCATGATTCCAACCCACACGCACCCACACGTACTTGCTGATGTCCAGCGCAGTCCACGACAGCAACCACGAGTCTGTGCCAGCGCGCACCGTCGACCCCAGCACCAGCGCGAGTTCGAGAATTCGAGAATTCGAGAATGCCACGTCGGGATGCATGCTTGCTGCGAGCGCTCGCACATCGCGGCGCATGCTTTCGTGTTCGTGCGTGTACTCGTGTGCTCGCTCCCGCACTCTACATCCAATCACGGTTGACACGGTGCCAGCACTCTCGAGTTGTGCCTTTTCGCGTCTCGTGCATCCTCTCAGCACTGCTGCTCGCAACTGCAAACGAACGAACAACGAGCGAGCTCACGCAAGTGCTTTCTCCTGCTTCCTCTTGCGCCGAACGAAATTTCTACTGGCAACGCGGCGCAGGCCCTGCAGCAGCCGCTGCTGATACGTCAGCTGGTCCGGACGTCGGAACGCTCGGCACGCGACGTGCTCCTCGTCGTCGCGAGCCTCACTCACCCGCTTCCGACCGTGCTTGGTGTTCGCTAGTGTTGGTCGTCGTCACACCCGCTGCTGTCTGCTGATCGTGTCATGACTGCGCTCATTGTCCGCGACGCAGCGGGACGAACACCACGCAACAACATTGTGCGTCTCTCTCTCTCTTTTCATGAGCTACTGCCTCTCAGCGCGTCGTGCAGGACGACAGCAACCTGCTCGTCCTGAACGGTCACGAGTGATGCGTGAACACGACACACGACACACGCCACGCTCGACAAGATCAACAATCTCGTATCTTACGCTTTACAGGTGGCCCCCTCGAGGCGCGCGCGTGTGTGCGCTCGTCGAGAGACTCTTAATATCTTAGCGCCGCGGCGGTGGCGACAACGACGACAGCGATCCTACACTTTAACACCCGCGCGTTCGCGCACCGACGCACTCGCTTCATAGTCGGAAGTCGACCGACGAAGCGAAGCCCTGTGCTGGCGCCGACTGGTGCTGCGCACTGTACGGCGAGGCGCTGAGCTCGAACGCCGCCTGTGGGAACTGCGGCACCACGCTGTCGCCGACCGCCTGCTGCTGCTGCTGCTGGCTGAGGTAGCTGCTGTGGTAGCTGCTGTGGTTGTGGCTGTGATACGTGCCAGCGCTTGGCGCGTACGCAGCGCGCGACGGCGACGAGAAGTTGACGACGTTCTCGAGCATCGGCTCAATGTCCGAGAGCAGGTGGTCGAGGTACTCGTCGTGGTCGCCGCCAGAGACGTCCGCGGGAGAGAGCGACGAGACATCGAACGACAGCGTCGCCTTCATAGGCGCGTGGTGCGGCTGCTGGTGGTGATAGTACCGCTGCTCACCACCGCGGCTGCTGCAGCCCTCGTAGCCCACGTCACTGCTGTACGGCGCGTACTGCGGCCGCGTGGCGGCGGCGAGGTCGCTCTTGACGCGGCCGGGAGACACCTCCTCGCACTCGACTTTGAGCGCGCTCTCCGCGTCCCCGCGCCACCGCTCGTCGCCGCCGTCTGCCTCCTCGTCCTCCTCGTTCTCGTTCTCGTTCTCGTCGGTCTCGTTGTCCATGTCGAGCGCCTCGGAGCGGGGGCTGCTGGCGCCGGAGCCCGCGCCCGCGCCATTCGGGTCGTTGCGCACGCGGCGCTTCCAGCGGTTAAGTTTCTGGCGCAGCTTCTGCGCGTGGGTCATCGCTTGGCGCGTGGACTTGGAGCCGACGTAGGCCGCGATGGCGGTCCACGGGCCCTGCGGGAAGCGGTGAATGGCCTCCCAGAAGCGCCGCTGCTCCGCGGACGACCACGCGTGCTCGCCGGGCTTCGTGACCGTGAACTGCGTGGGCACGAGCTTGGCTTGGTGGAGCTCGACCATGACCTTGGGGGAGATCATGTTCCACTGTACGCGCCTAAGTATGCGTGCGTGTGTGTCGGGGGGGAATTGTCAAGTGGGGGCCACGGTGCTCACTCGCCATGCGGCGCGATGTCCGGAATGCTCGCTCATTCCATCCATCCATCCATCCATCTCGGATCGCATCTGTCAACTAAGCACTAAGCCGCTGCCGCGCGCGCGCCGTGCGCGACAGTCGAGAGACAGACAAGTGGCGCGCATTCCTCCTCCTCGTCGAGCTCCCGCTTTTTTCTCACGCCCGACAACAAACGCGACGTGCGCCTTCGAATTTTGTCCCAATTTGAGAGCAAAAGGCAAAATCCAGTGGTGCGGAGGCTGTTTGGCAGGTCCATTTTCGATGCTTCTCACGTACAACACCGTCAAATGGCACGCGCAGTAGTCGATTGAGCAGGCGCGCCACTTGGCAACCACAAGTCACGGCGCTGGCTCGGAGGTACACGTGCGGCGGAGGCAAAAGCTTGTGTGTGTGTTGTGTGTGTGTGTCCACGCATGCGCGAACGGATCCGTTGAGCCCACACAGCACGAACAAGGTCCAGTGCAGCGCCGGCTCGCGGTAACTCGCTCCATCCGCTGCACCCCGACAGGAGATCGATTGCAAGCGCTCCGCGTTGGAACTCCTCTAGCCTTTGCGCTCAACGTATACGTCAGCTTGAAGCCTTCACAACGCAAAAGCGGGGATGCGGTGTGCGCCATGTTCCAGGACGAGATCCGACGCACCCGGTGTCGAGACGCTA
>SMMQ01003104.1:5450-15811 GCA_008271595.1 [Pythium] brassicae (nom. inval.) | reverse complement strand
CCACAGAAAAGCTCGCTCGGAAACGCACTTTTGCAAAAGTTACTTTATTTTTTACTTCAAATTTTGGTATCCTTATCTTTTTGGCGCGCACTGTATGGATATGTAGAATTACAGTACCATTCTTCAGCACTATATCAGTTAAGTGCGCGACAAAAATTTACGGACACCTAAAAAAAGAGAAAAATAGTGCAGACTTTGTAAAAGCTTGTTTTTCAATCGGCTTGTCTGTCGCGTGATTAAGGCCGTGTTCGACAATTTTTTGAACGAGCTGGTTGTCAAAGCAGCTCGTTCACGAAACAGCCCTTGTTCACAAACAAGTTGGGTGGAATTTAGCGCAAATTGTGTGTTTTATTTTCCGAACAACTGGCTGGATCGCGATGGAAAGCGAGGACGAGGAAGAGAAAGACCTGCCTGGCTCGCACAAGCGTTCGCGACGGTCGCTCGCGCACGGCAGCGGACCAGAGCAGCTCCGCGTTCGAGCGAACCGCATAGAGTGCTTCCTGCGCTGCTCGCTGGACGCGCGATCGTTCTTCTAAGGGTTGTATGAAAGCGCTACCAGCAGTCTCTTCCTGGACCACTTTCGCATGGACAAAGCCGCATTCGACGCTCTGTGCCGCCTGTGCTCTCCGCGCCTTCGCCTGCGGACGCAGCGCTCGAAGGAGGTCTTTACAGTCACGCAGGACTGGCTTGGACGCACGGCATCGGTTCGCGACCAAGAAACAAAGTTCGATATGGCGTACTCAACCGTGCATCGGTTTCGCAGACATGGCTTGCACGCGACTGTGAAGGTGTTGGGCGCGGGCATTCGTCTCCCACAGACAACAGCGCCGGAGTTTGCAGCAACTCATCCGCTCGTCGAGGGTGCTGTCACAGCAATAGACGGGGTTGACATCCCGATTACAGTCGCGCGAGAGAAAAGTGAGCGCTTCAGGAACCGCGAGGGCCGGACTTCGACGAACGTGCTCATCGCCATGGATTGGAAAGCCTATGTGGTTGGGCTATTTTTTGGTGCTGAAGGATCGGTTCACGACTCTATGGTGCTCGATGCGAGCGGGCTGCTGGAGGTCGTTCCGGAGGGACGATTCGCTCGCCGACGCAGGGTATGCGCTCTCGCCAAAGCTGCCCACGCCGTACCGAGGCGTCCGATATCATCTTCGTGAGTGAGGAGTAGGGTGCGAGCGTTCCCGCACACCGAAAGAGATGTTCAACCTCCGTCACGCAAAGGCACGCAACATTGTGGAACGCGTGATCGGCATTATGAACCGTCGATTTCGCACCATCTGAATGCCGATTGAGTGCGAGTTTGTGGTCGCGAAAGCGATCACCGTCGCTTGCGCGTGACAATGTCTTGCGCGACCAATCCTCAGGTGACGTCGCTGGTGACATTGGCGTGGAGAGTTCACGAAGCTCGCTCGAGTTCCCAGAAGCAGAAGAGGTGGTATTCCACTTCGGTAGCGCAAAGAACTGGAGAGATTGGATTGCTACAGCGATATGGAGCGAGTACGAGAACGAGCCGCAGCGCACTGTCTAATCAAGAGTCCGTCTTTCCTCCGCCATATCTTTCGCCATCTTCTCCTCGAGTTGTTGCATCTTGAGGGCGAAGTAGTGTGGCACCACTTTCAAGAAGTCCGTGATCACTGCGTTTGTCTCGTCGACAAGACGTCTTGACTTGCCTTCTTCCTGCCATCGCGCAGGCGTTTCACCCGCTCAATTCGCTTTATAGCCGAAGGGTGGGGGCGAGCCGACAGCGACAAACTAGCATCATTACTGTCTTGGACACACTGTTCAGTGGGGCGGGAGAAAGAGGTGGTAAACTTGGTAGCGCGTCGTCGAAAAGGCAGTCGATCTCCGTTGCAGCGAAGTCAGCCGCCGGTGACGCTTTGCTTGCCGTTGCGCGGGTGTCGCCGGCAATTTCAGCGCAGATGTCTGCGTGGGCAAAGCCATTTTCCCGAACGCGCGAGTACAGCGAGGCGTTTCGGGGGTTGGCTGCGCTGAGCTCGGTCCATGTCGCGTTCTCAAGGGTTGGCGTGCGCTTGCTCAAGTCTTAGCCAGTGCTGCTCAAATTGCACAAGCGTTTGAACGCGTCGTACTCAAACATCAATCTCGAGTATTTCGCCTTGCGTTGATCTGAGTGGTATAGTTGCAGCGTTGGGATAACACGTGCGAGTCGCAGTGCACCCGCTCGCTCGCTCTGCTGGCGCCTTGGGGAGCGCTTGGAGGTTGATCTGCTGGCCACCTGGGGGAGGAAAACTCGCTCAGACGGTTGCTACTAAGGTGAGGCGCCTGGCGCTTACCTGCTATCGGTGTCGGACGACTACCCAAATTTTTGCTGGTCGTTCTGAGGCTTGGAGTACAGCATTTTACAGTCCGTCCCAGAAAAGCAACAATCCGTTCTAGATTTGCTGCATTCAATCCCAGACACTTTTCGAAATCAATAAACACAACACAAATCTCTTTAGAAAGGATATAATCGAACCAACATTTAAAGCACAAATTAGTGGTTATCCACCGCCGTAGAATGTGTTTTCGGCATTCAAGGCTCGAGTCAAAGCCTTCCTCTCGGCACGTGACAAGCGATTCTTCGTGTCCCGCCGCGCACGACAATCAAGGAGCACCGCCTGCGCTTCCTCATCGACGCTGCAGAGGTGCTAATGGAGGAGGTTGTGACAGACCAGTTGTGCGCGAGGTGCGAGTCGTACACGCTCGCGTTTGTCCGAGATGCTCTTTGTCTTGCGGATACGCCTGTTGGCAAGTAAGATAATAAGGCTATTTGCTCGCCATTGGAATCAGAAGTATGAAAGATCAAATATGACATTTTCAGCGACGGATTGTTGCAAATCTGGAACGGATAGTTGATTTCTGGGACGGGCTGTAAAATGATGCAGTCAAACTGAGCCCAAATTTTACCGCTAGAAAGCTCTTACATTGCTTAATCTGAGAGCTTTCTAGCGGCGAAATTTGGGCTCATTTTGATCACGCGACAAATAAGCCAGTTGGAAAACAAGCTTTTACAAAGGCTGCGCTATATTTTCACTTTTTTAGGTGTCCGTAAACTTTAGCCGCGCACTGTACTGAAGCCTGTCGGTTTAGATTTGAGCAGTTTGAGAGAAGTTACAGAATTTTGCTGACACTTTGCCACCAAATAGCTTTGCGCACGCCCATTTTATCATGATTAAATTATGGTTCAATAAATGACTGGGATCAATAAATGTAGAATTCACAGTCAGAATGTGAAGCGCCATAAAAACAGGATCGTATCTTCGATACGTTATAATGCGATCGCTCATTAGCGAAAGATTGGCACTACTGGTACGGGGTTACACGGGTTGGTATTTTGACACCAACTGGATACGTAATATAACCACACCGCGTGCCGTGTCCCCCACGAAAGGCGGACACGGGACGCTGGGTCTAAAAAGGGATTTATCCCTTTTTGTCAGCGTGAGCGGCTCACAGCCAGTGAGTTCGGCTCCTGGCGTGTTTATCTTGGATTCACTATGACAGCAAGAACAAGGGGAGATAAACGCACAGAAATACATTTAGTTCTAGTTTAACCTCTTTCGAATGCAACCTCGTTGCTAGTTCTCACAGTCTGCGTGCAGACCCAGCAACAGGAGGTTGCTTGGCATGGAGTCCCTATGTTCTCACGATTCCTCAAGCAAGATGATGTGTGACCCCCGTTACAACTACTGCGCTGGAGAGCCACCCAGTTGGGAGTCAGGGGAGGATCAGAAACTTGATTTTGACATACTATTCAGATTAGAGAGTATTTGATTGCGCGGAAAAAGTGCCGATCCACTAATGTTTGGTCCCCGAACTGTGCGCTCTCAGGAGGCTCCACAACAAAGCAACTCACTCGTCAAAAAGAGACGCCACAGCAGAAGCCACAAGCACCGATCAACACTAACACTACAACACGCGCTATGAGCAACCCGCCCTCGACCGCAACACTACATCCCCCCCCACGCCCTCCTCAACCTCCTCTCACTCCATACGTGTACGTGCTACCGCGCTCTCGTTTGCTGAGGAGATGGAGGTGGCGGACCAGTGCGGGACAGAGCGTACATTCTACGTGTTCGCGTCGCTAGCACAGGTGGTGACGCGCTACGGCGTCTTTAGCCCCCGATTTGTCCACGCAGTGTCTTCGCGGACGTTTCTCTGCAGGCACTCGCGGTGGCCGTCGCGCTTGCGCGTGTGCGCGGCGACGACAACGCTGCCCGCCGCCCAGCGAGAGAAGCATGTGGAGTGGGTCCGCGTACAGTTAACCACACGAACCAGACCGGGGGGACGAAGAAGGGGGGATCCGCTCGAAGCGTTACGCAGGGCTTTGTGCGACGTGCAGTATGCGTTAGTCTTGTGCCGGCGGCGCGAGCGAGTTCGTAAAGTGCGTTTTTTTTTGCTTGGGGTGTGTGAGGCGTGAAATTAGCGACGAGCGGTGCGGAGAGCAAGGCGCAGAGAACGACCCCTACTAAGACAGGCACGAGAGCGAGGAGCAGGTTTGAGACAGCGGGGTCAAGTTGTACGCACAGATTCAGCTCCAAAACTGACAAATAAAGGACAACAAGGCGACCCAGTTGCTGCAGCGCGAACGTGAGCGACACTCAGGCAAATGGTTGCGCGGATACCGTCTTGCACGACGCTTTGAAGAGACCGACAATGGCAGCGGTCCCATCGGTCAGCTCGCAACCGGCGTCCAAGATGTATTCAATGAGTTCCACCGCACAGCTGGCCTCTTACTCAAGGCTTAAATGCATCTCGCGGACAGGCAGGGAGGGGAGAAGGAGAACAAAATGACACTCTTTCAAGCCGATGCCGGACTCAGATGTCCTTCCAACTGATCGCGGAGTCAAGATAGCATATCGTGCTCGAGAGAACTCACGCGCACTTTACGGCCTCCGCTCAAGCCCTCGCCAAGGGAATCGCGTGCAACGCGAAGCGCAAGAGTAAGGCAGGCTTGACTTGCTTTCAGAAGACGGTGACAATGGGTTGATATCATCTGCGAAAGCAGTGGCATCCGGGAAGATGAACGCCGCTACTGATGCCCCTCAGCGCAAGCAGAATTACTCGCTAGCAACATGGCTAGACAACGCAAAACAGCGATCCTTGCGGCTCTTCTCGAGGACAGTGCACTTGTCGCTGCATATTCGAATACAACATCAATACGATCTCATTACCGCTGCTAGCCGCGACACACATAGTGATGTCGTTGCTCACTACGGTTATAATACAAATAGTGGCGATCGTGTCCAATGATATTAAAGGTGTATGTGTTTGGAGCGGACACTGAAGGGCTGGTAATGTGATCTAGTGCAAAAGACATACCACGCATCCAGTACCAAGCGATGGCTGCTCTAACCGTGGCGACCAGCACTGCAGCACACGGCGCCAAGTCTACCGCGCTGGTGTACGCGCAAGATCTGAGCGCCCGAGCCAAGGAGTGACTTTAAGAGTGTTTTCGCTGAACGATCCAAGCGACGCAAGGCAAAGGCAAAAGGTGAAAACGATCGCATTCTTGGGAATGGTGTACAATCGTGCATAACACTTGCCACGCGCTGTGTCGAATGCGTCGGCGTCGTATCGTTCAGCATGCCGACGCTTTCATGCTCTACAGACGCTGCGATGGTTGTTGGCGAACAGATGGTTGACTTCCGCGTGCGATTTGAAGTCCTCACTGCCGCGATCAACCACGCTCGCTCCCCTCCCGCTTTCAACGGCGTAGATCGCACACTGTCACGCCTCTTCTGCTGCGGGCGTAATAGTCTGAGGTCACATGTCATGCATCATCGCCACGCAGGCGCAGTTCAACATGGAACATTTACCTTCGTCAGTTGCTCGGTCGCGTCGCCCTTCCACGACTTCGTCCCCTCCGCGTATTCAATGCGCGTGAATCAGCCGCATGAGGATATTACGGACGGCCGCCGACTCACTGCGCGACTCGCGACAACCAACCGCTCTTCTGCCTGCTTGCTCGCTTTTCCGCCAAACCCGAAATGAACTGCGAAGAAAGTCGATCCAGTAGTTTGCGCGCGAAATTTTGGAAGCGAAGTGGTCATGTTTCTCTGTGAGGTCCCTTCGCAAGTTTTTGTATATTTCCCAGTGCACGCCGAGCAAAAACCTAGGATGGCCGTTTTCGTGCAAACCAGTGTTTTACTTGAAAATTGTATCGAAAAGGGTGGTTTTGAGCTATTTCTATGTATAAACGTTGTACGTTAAAATGTTATGAGAAAGGCACACTGTACGATACAACATTGGACATTGAGGGGTTTTAACCCCTCAAATTTGTCCTCAAAAGGGCAACTTTCTTCTTTATCGCTCCGCGCGAGCGAAACACAAGGACGTGGACACTATCAAGAACGACAACAACTTTGTTTTCTAAACGCGACTTGTAACCACTTTGAGGAGTGTCGTCAAGAGCGAGAAGAAGGCAACCTAGCGAAGGCAGATATGTGAAGCTAGCACGATGCAGGACTCGGTGCAACTCGATGAGGTGAAGGCATCAAAGACACTGACCAATCAGCTTCTTAGCTTGTCAAACAACCTCATGTGGTTCTCTGGGTGAGTAGTCTGCCATGTTTGTCTCTCCTGTTGCAATTGGTGCTGTTATCACTTTTATTGCTTTTGCAGCTATTTTTCGACGTGGTGGCTTGCACTGCTCAGTGCCCAGGTCATACATTTACTCGCTGAAGGACTTCCGCATCAGAGCAAAGAGCCAGGTCTGGGTGTCCAATTGTCGGTGCTGCAACAATCTGAAATAGCCCATGTCTCCTACTCCAAGTTTGTCAGACATGAAACGTCAAACATTTTGCCGAAATTTCTCTCGTTGCCAAGACCAACTATATCATTTTTGCTCAAGTGTTGGCGAGTCCAAATCGGGTGTTGGGAATTTGACTCAAGTGTTGACCACTTTCAGAATTTATGTGATGCGGACTATTATCCTTTTCCAACACCCTCTCTCAACGCCACCGCATATACTGTTGATGGTCTTCTTGTTGCTCGGCGAGTGCACATCGGCCCGCGCTTCTGCAAAGACGTTGTCACGGGCTGCGTGGAGGTCGCTGCGAACTGATGTGCTTGAACGCGAAACAAGGCATGGCGAAGCGCCTCTTGAGTGGTGGTTCGGTTTACGAGTGGCTGCAGTGGTCGCGAAATTCAAGAGCACAAGTTGGACCTCAAAAGAAAGTTACTTGTAACCAGGCCGAATTTTGAGTAAAATGCAGAAATGTGAAAAACTAAAATCAAGACAAGCACGTTTCAAGACTGTCAAAGCACGTGGTTAGATCGCCCTTTATTGCCCTTTATGTTGTGATCAAGATGGGCTTCGTACAATTTCTATCCAACAAGTCAATACCGTGACATGTGTTTGTCAAAAGTGTCTCGCCGATTTCGGCTCGACGTGGTCATCGTTTTCTGGATCTATAATTTGCGATTTGACGGCCAAACTCAGGTTTGAAAGCCACAATGTGGCGCTTTTGTCTTTTTACGTCGATACGTCTAAAGGTCCTGTAATATTGGGCTTCTCAACCAGACAAATCCGTATATTGTCGGAAATATATGTGGCTGGGACAGAAGTGGTCAATCACAAAACTCCCTGCACTTGACACTGATCGACTTCAAGAGTACGACTGGCCTCATCTATGACTCGTTATATTAGTGCGAGTGTTTGGCAGTGTCCGTTGCTCGTAGTACATTCACTCGATGAACATGCTGCCTTCAAAAACACGTAATTTAATGCCAGCCATTTCTTACAGTATCGAATAACTTAGAATAACGTCAAGCAGACTCCACACCCGAAGTTGCAAACTACACCGCTCTTCATGTGTCATGTCTGTGCATATGCACACATGTTTTTGTCTCATTTGCAGTAGTATTGACGATCTTTGTTTTTGGGGTCAAAACGCGTTTTGCCTGGTTGACTCAGAGACTGGGTGCTAAAATCCGATGTGATTTGCAAACTATCGTTTTGAAGTTTCTACTCTAGAGACAAACACCCCACACATCATTTAGACCTGTCAACACTTGAGCAAAAAATGGTGTAAAGGATAGCCAGCGACATGCTCGCTTTGATCCCAGTCCTCAAGTTTCACCAACCAGTCCCGACTTCTCCAACGACGCAAGGATTCCACTCTGGGAGATGATGGGGTATCTTGGTGGGGTTCGAATGGTGGACGACGCTGCCGTGAACATGTGCTGCCGGTTCATTCGCGGCTAACAAGACAAGTGCGTCTTTTTAGGCTCGCACGAGTTTGGGTTCAACACCCCACCAAGTCCTGCGCAGCGGCGCTACAGCTCCAGCACTGCAACCGGTCGGGTTGCGTCTTTTTCATAGACCCAGTCCGTTGGGCTTGAAGTCCACATCTCCGGCAATCACGGGGAGATCCCCGTCGTCACGGTCACATATCCCTCCGGAATCACTCCCTAACTGTACGAGCCAATAGTGCAAGAGCACTATGTAACGCAGCTCGACAAGATGTCAAAGTGCTGGCTACTCCCCGCTCTCAAGACATCAAGACAAAGAGGTGGTGGAACCGTTAGTGGTTAAGACGTAGGAGAAAAACCCTGAGCAACCCGATAGAAGTCCGCGTGGGTACTGGTTGTGGCAGTGGTCTGCTCGATGCTTCGTAAATGCGAGCTCACGCCACCACTGCTGCAGATCTGGCAAGTTTTTGCTGAGGAGGTGCAATTAATGCGGCTACATACGATGTGGGTGCAGCTTTGCGCCACAGTTGTGGAACACCCACGCCACAACGAAGCTGGCATGAAGAGACGCACAATCTCCTGCTCAAGAGCTTGTACCATTGTAACAATTGAATGTACTCCTTGATCATCGTCACAGCCGGGAGTGAGTCAACGCAGTATTCTCTATACAATTAAAGGTGTCATTTTACCAACTGAATGTAATTAATCTTATCAGAGTCCGCTCTGTATGTACCCATGACCCATGACAATTGCGTACTGTAGACTTGTTCCAAACCTTATACAGCCTCATAATATATTTATAAAGCCCATAATTTAACATACCATTCGCCGATGTTGTAACTGTTAGCATTCTGGAATTTTCCACTTGTTGTAGGGACGACATATTCTAATAGCAATGGCTGGGAACACCCTTTTTCAAAACAAATTCTAATATAAATGAATTTTCGCACGCAAACGGCTAGGTCATGTTTTTTCCCCACCAAATGCATAGGGCTAGGTATGTGAATGGACATAAATGGACGCGTGGAGATGAGTCGATGTCGTTCAAAAAAGAGGCGGGAGATTTGAATGGCGCACCATTTTCTCATTGGAGAATTTCCTGGAGTGAGAGCAAGTGACCATGGCGGGTCTTTTTGTGGCGAGAAGCGAGCGGAAGACGTACTGGGCCGCGTTGACGGCAGTTTACGAGAGCGAGAGGGGGGCAGATGCTGGCAGCGATACGAGAGAGAGAAGTGCTGCTGGCACCTCGCCCTCCACAGCCTGCGCTTCGCCCAATGGGCAAATATGCAGCATTCTTCATTGCACGAACGGCGGAGAAGCGAAAGATGGCGAAGAAGGCGGCGGCAGCAGCTGCAGCAACGAAGAAGGGGGCAGCAGTGACCACTGCAGCGGGAAAGAAGGCGGCGTCGCCGGCAAAGGGCAAGGAGGCGGCATCATGGCCGGCGAGGGGTAAGAAGGTGGCGGTGTCGTCGTCGACGAGCAAGTAGGGGGCGTGGTCAGCTACGGCGAAGGTGGCGACGGTACCGCTGCAATCGGACAAACAGGCAAAGGCGTCGGCGGAGGCGAAGCGCAAGGCAATAGCATCACCTTGGGAGACGGCGGCGAGTGAGATAGATGCGGCGACTCTGGCGGCGGCGAGAAGGCGATCACGCCGGCTTTGATGGAAGGCGGAAGTGCGGTGGCAGCGGCTTGATCTGCGCTATGCATGTGTGTTGTCTCCGCGATGTGCATATTTGTTCCGTACCTGTCCGCCTCCATGGCTCAGATGGAGCCATGGAGGCGCCACTTTTTTTTTACTAAGTCGGACATGTTGCAACTTACAACGCGACTCAATCCACAAGATGTTTTGCTTCCGTGTCAAGTCAAAGTCTTCAGTGGGAATGTACGACTCAGCGCTTTGGCTGGCCGCGTCGGATCACACTTAAAAGGGGTACCCGACCTACCAGTCGCTTGGCGACATCGGACGCCGCCGGCCGAAGGAGTGCAAGGTCTGTTCGCTCCTGAAGAGCAGCTGTGATGGGCTCTCCAATCCCATTACATGGAGATCGATGTGGACCACATCACCTCTGGTGTGTACCGATGGGACACGGTTATCGATAGAAATACCGGTAATTCGGCATGTACCCACGTGCACATGGTGACGTCACAGGATGATGTCATGAGGT
>SMMQ01003102.1:12601-29229 GCA_008271595.1 [Pythium] brassicae (nom. inval.) | reverse complement strand
CCCGTTTCCCCCCCCCCCCCACCCACCCACTTAGACAAATTTGACCAGCAAAACCAGAGTACTCTTCCGTTTTGTTGGTCTGACCAACAGTCAACCGAGCTATGCTCGTGACTTGCCCTTGCGAGAGGAGAGGCTTTGCTGAGGAATTGCGGCTCGCGTGATTTTACTCCCAAATAGCCCAGCCAGCACAAGAGCTCTGGAGCATGGTCAAGAGAGGCGAGAGCAAGAGCTCTGGCGCGAAATCGCCCGCGTCGAAGAACGCTGTTCGTGTGAGCTCGCGGACGAAAGCGCCGGCAACGCAGCGAACCGGCGCTGCGCAAACGCGACAGAACCCCGCGAACACGGCGACCGACACTTCCGGCGAGAAGATGACGGACCTGTCGCTGGATTGCCTGCTCTTCGTTGAGCACTCTCCTGTGAATGGGTCTTCGACCGTGCAGAGCAACAAGTGCCGGCTCGCAGCTGGCACGCGAACGTTATGGGAAGATTTATGGCCTCCTAATGCCGCCAGAAACGCCTACCACAGCATGCATAAAGACCCGATATATCGGTGCAAATTACTCCGATTTTGTATTAGAGGCATATGCTAGGCTTGGTTGGCGTTCGGGGCTGATTTGACCATCGAGCGCATATCGCTCTCACTCTTTCTCGCGTGCATTTCCCGGAATGAAGCTCGTGAACGTTCTGCTGCTGGTCGTCGCAGCGGACGTATTTGCGCGGTTCCGCAACATGGCATTGCGCCCCATCGTGTTACACGTGGCGATGACAGCGGAGTAAGGGAGAGTGATGGGCAGCCGCCACTACCTCCAGGCATACGCGCTCCAGTCTCCGCTTTACTGCATGTGGATGAGGGTGTACGAGAGGGGTGACGATCTCTCCTTAATGAAAACGACAAGTGTGACAATGTGAGGGTGGTGCTGCACTCGGGATCCTCCTACGCAACTACTCTAACGTGCTCCCTTGCATCAATATCCGCGCTTAACCGCCTACTACTGCGATTCAAAATTCACTACCGCGCCCCTTCTCCCAGCGCACGCGCTGCGGCAGACGGCCCAAGCTGCAGTACCACTACCAAGCTCTTGCGACCGTTCTCCAGTATTATAGCAAAAGACGGGCCAGAATGCCAGGACAGTTCTGAATGTCCATGATTTTGAACATATTGGATCAGCGGGTACCGTAATGTGAAAGCGCGGTCCCAGGTTGTATCAAGATTGGTGTATTGCTTGGTGGGCATTCCGATCCGTCTTTTGCTGTACACGTCCAGCTACGACCAGAACTCCCTAAGCCAGGTGTTTGGGGGTTTCGCTATCCACGCTGAGTTGCATACACCTCGATGCTGAGCTTGTGCTTTCGTGCGCTGGCAAACTTCCCCGCTGCCTGGATTTCCTGTTCGTCATTGAGCCGCCTGGGCGGGTTGGCTGAGTTTGTGATGGCGTGGGGCCACTCCTTCGCCACACTTTCGGGTTCATAGATGGTAAAACCTTCAGGCACGACTGCAGTTCGTATTGTAGGTGGGTTGGTTCGTGGTAGTGGCTGTGATGGGAGTGGTGAGGCTGACATGCGCTGTGGTGCAATCAGGTGCAACAACGTTCCAACCAAGGTCTAATGTACAACGGATGGCTTCATGTAGTGTTTGTTAGGGGTACTACCTGCTTTGGGGCGGACGGCACCACCATCTCGTGCCGTCACAAGCGCCCCGGTTCGTGGAACGGCGCCGATACAACGGTGGGCGTCGCACGAAGCTGCCGGACGTGCAGCTGTGTCGGGACCAGAGTTACGGCGTCGTGGCGGGCACATCTTTCCCATGCTCACGGGATATTGTGTGGAGAATCATGTCCCCTCTCAAAGACCAAGATCTGGATCGCCTCCTGCCATCGTGTCGCCACAGGCAGAGGCGCTCCACAAAGCCATAACCTCGGTGAGGCAGGCGGCGGAGTGGGACATGGGCTTGATCTAGAAGATCTACCACCGCCTCCGCTTGCTTCCACTTTACGACCCTGATCTCCGACGGCTGCGCATCAACAACGTTTTTCGACTCATGAACTACAATGAAAGACCGTAGGCATTTCATAGATTCGGTGCACGTTCGGGCAAGAGTGGGATGCACAGGACCCACACAAAAGCGAATAGAGAGAGAGCGAAGAGTGCTTATGGACGGAGCACCAGCCGACTATGAATGCTCTGCGTAGCTGGTTGTGGTAGTAGCAGGACGCACTGCTGTGCTTGGCTGCCAAGAGCGAGATCTTGATGGTGGAGACCGCACACGGTTGGTTCTAGGGACCACTCAGCTCAGTGTCTGCTTAGTCTTCCGCTCACTCACTGAACAGGTGCAAGTCCCATAAGGTGCAGAGACCAGGAACCCTCGTCTTTTAGTTGCAACCAGCCTGCGAGCACAGTGAGTGCTCACTGCACAGATGTCCACTGTGGGTTGGCCTGAGGCAACCGAGCACAACGCACAAGGATCCGCCTCTGAGGGCCTTGCACAAGCCACGACTCTGGGCTCTTCGCGAGCAGTCCTGCACGCAACAGGTACAGCGCTTGTGGGAATGCTCGGTCTTTGCGACCACCTGCGCGTCGGACAGCGTGACTGCTTCCGTGAACTCGGTCATGCCCGTCTGCGTGTCTATGATCACTTCCACTTGCGTGCCCATTTGTGTGGCTGAGGTCGATGTGACCAGCCAGTCAGTTTGATTGGAGACGACTCTCGCGAACGTCGTCTGTGTGTGATAGAGCGAGATCACTTTTACACGAACTGGCGCGCACGCAGGTTGTAGTTCACGACCTGGGGTTGATTCCCGGGCCGAGAGTTCTCCAGGAAGACGATGGGGAGCGTCTCCTCGGAAACATCGGTCAATACCTTCGTAGTGATCCTCACACGAATGCTCTTTGGAATTGGCTTAGTACAATAGATCCTCCGAGATAGCTCCCATAATCACTATGCGGCACACAAATGCAGTTTCTAGGCTTTCCTAGATTGAACTGAGTTCTTAGACCAAGAATTGCCATTGAATTGGAACGGGAAGCTCCTATATAACACACAAATGTAAAGACAAAAGAAATATACAAACAAACGGCACTCTGAGTCGATCGGCCATTCGAGCTCTTGATGGACTCGTCCAGAAATAACAAGAGCAAGGGTCTTCTGGAACCGATGTCAAGCATATTCGCCGGTGGAGACTTCGTTCTCTTTTTGGCACACTGAATATGGGATGCATTCTGGCAGCACTCCCGAGATTTTGAATCTCGGGTGGGTTGCCGGGATGTAACGGCGAAATTTGGGGATGGGTTGAGTCCCGGTTCAAGCACATCCGCACACACAATCACTCTTCACTCTTCACTCGAAGTCGCAGTCGCACTCAAGCCAACACCACAAGAAGACCAACACAGCACGCCAGGGTGCAATACGTACGATACCGCCACTGGAGGCGCTGGGCCGGGCACTTGACTGCTCGGTCCGGCGCCGAAGGTTGGATGAAGTCGAATGTTACGTGTACACGTGAGCGCGACGGTTGATCTTGGGGAGCGGCCACTTGCGATCGCGCGATTTGCACACCTGGCGGTAAAATCGGCACTGAATTAAATGTTAGGTACGCAAAGCCTCTCTCTCGACCGCTAGACTGGTTAGTACACTGGCTCGATGCTTCTGATTCGCCTGTCGTGCTTCGTCGCGCTATCGTAAGTTGTATACGCAATCCATTCATCGAACGTTCCAGCGGTCGGGAAGTTCAAGTTGTCAGAAAGATCAACTTGTCCGGAAGTTCAACATTTCAGGAAGTGTGGAAGTTGAACTCGTCCACCCAGGGTTTTGGGCAACGCGGCTTGTGCATTCTTGGGCTCTAACTGGACATTCTTGGACGCCACGTGCCTTCACTCTTGGTTCCCGACGCGTCGAACATTCCCGAGATCATGGGAACCTTCTCAATCCGGCCTTCTTCCTGGACATCCTTGACATCCTGGACGCGCTTGGGCGTGTTAGTGCCTTCCTGGTCTGGGAGCGAGTTGGTCTTTGTTCGGCATTCTTGGGCGGCTCGAGCGAACCTTCTTTCCCGGGCTTTCTGAGTAATCTTGGGCGTTCCTGAGGCTTCCTGGACGATGGTCGGCTGCGGTCGTTCTTGAGAAGGGTCACGAATGCGCGATCTTGGCCTTCTTGAGCTGGTCCGCGAAGGTTGGTCCGTGATCCTGGTCTCCTCAGCTCTCCTGGTGGTGCCGTGCCTCAGTGTGGCCGCTGCCTTGACGCACACACTCGACTTGACTCCCATCTCGAGCGTGCGTGTGCATTGAGTCGGACAGCGTTGCGACGACGACGCGGCTGCCTCATTTTGCGATCACTTTCGCCCACCGTTGTCGTCTTGTCGCATCACTGGGCTCACCCGTTGAACTTGGGCACCTAGGTTTCGTCACTATGGCGGGTGACTAGGGATCTCGAAAAATCCCTGAGTCACTTCGTCATATCCGTCTGTGTGTATGTGTTGGTAGATGTCTTCTGAGCTGCAAGATGTCCAAACCGCGCCTTCAGTGCCTACCACGACCTACAACGCAACATGCCCAGGTATGATTTGCTTCTCAGCCGTCACACACCCATTGTATCACATTAGTGAGCTCTGGACTTACTCCAGAAGGACTTTTCCATGGTCGTCCAGTCCGCACCGTGGTTCTTGAACTTCTCAAGTAGAAGGACCTTCTCTTCCACCGTCCAACAGCGATTGGGATGAGGGCAGTCAATGTACAGCACGCTCACCCCACTCGGACTGTACTTCTTCCGGACAACATCGGATGCGTCCCAAAGACGCCAGAATGAAGTCTTCTTGCTGCGTAGAGAGGACCCGTTTGCCTGAACCTCCACAATCTCATGGCTGAGTCCTCCGAGTTCTGTATACGACTTATTCGGACAACGTACAACAAGAGCTTCCACGGAAAAGCACTGTAGAACCGATCACCACAAGACGAAGCGTCTCCATCCGTTCCGTGTAAAACCAGGAGCCGTTGATGATCACGATATTTTTGTGATCACTGGCGTGCGTTACACGAACTTCGATGTCGCCTGTGCCAAAAGGCGACAGTTCGACAATCGAGTACGCCATCTGTATATGGTTTCGAGCGGTCTCTTTACGAATTGTTCGGCGAAGATGAGCGTGTGGGGACAAGATAGCCATGGTCTACAGTATTATTCAACATAAAGAGAAAGCACTAGAAGTGTACATATGAACGACACGCTTGTGTACATTTGGAAGCGATAGAGCATAGACAGAACTCAGCAGGGAGCTCTTTGTCGATGCCAAGGAGCAAAAGAACAAGCGTCTGTCTCTGGCTTTGCTCATGTCGAGGTCGTGTACACGGCGGTCGCCCGCAGCGAAACCGGTCTTGAAGCCACCGAGAACCGGCTTCACAGCTGATAATGTGACAGTGGAGAACATCGAGTGTGACGCTGGCTTGTTGTGTAGTTGTGTGAGGGATGTGTCAAAAGCGGCAGTGAAACAATGAAGGCATACACTGGTTGCTGAAGTGAATTACACCTGTACTTGTAATCGATTCATGGTAGCCATGGGACGCTTCGTCAATGGAGGACGACTGTTCTGACATATGTAAATCACTTTTGGGGAAGAACGCCTCCTCAAATGAGGAGGAACACATCCTTATGGAGAAAAACGCCTCCTCAAATGGGAAAATATTTCCGCCCTATTATAATTCCACCACCGCGATCGCAACCAGCCAGCAGCAACTCCAGTCGCAGGTCTCCGGATGACGGGCCGCCGCCCCGGCAATTTGCAGACCGAGGCCCAGGACCAGTATGTTTGGTCACCAACCCCTTGGTAGGTCTTCCTCTGGTATATACCCTGGGCGCTTCACAAGCTCCCCCAATAGTCAAGAGAGGTAGTATTCCTCTACCGGACAGGTATTTCTGAGACGGAATTTGAAAAGAAAATATTTTTAAACGTACTTTCTCTTGGACTATCAGTTAACCCCTGCGCCAAATACAAACCTTGTATAATACAAGATATAGAATTTTTAATCTTGTATATTTCAGGATATTTTTCAAATTCTATGTTGTATGGCGAAAAATTGGCAAATACTCAAACCAAAACATTTGTTTTTATGAAATGCAGATTGTGTCTGGTGACATTAGATTACGAGAAAAGGATAGGGTAGTATGAATATAGTAGGGGGAAGTGGCTGGTCAGAGAAGGGCGATAAGTGAGTGGATCTCACGGCTCCGATTCAAAAATGCGCGCGAGACGCATTTTCAAATCGGAGCCATGAGAGAATGGAGCCCAGACGCAGAAGGCGGCAAGCAGCCGAAAAAGAGTGCAAGACAGACCCGCGCATCAGCCTCATGTCGACTCTGGATCCTCCAATTCGACGGCGAACGGAATTCAGGTGTATTCAGTCAAACATGCTTCAAGCAGCACGACGTGGGCAAAGCTTCGCCACGCAGGATAGACAGAGAGGCGCTCACCATTGCGTGGTGTGCATGGCAGGAGACTACTTGAGACTCGCTGGCTGTATGTGGCTCCGGATAGCTCTATGAGAGAGCGAAAGGGCGTCGACTGCGTCGTCGGCGAGGACGGCATCGTGGCTTTCGTGCAGGCGGTCCAGGAGAGCCAGTCAGGCGATTCATCTGGCCCTCGCAGCCCGGCGCAGCATGCACCAGCAAGATCGAGTAAGCGCGAGCGACCTGGCAACGAGGCAGGAGGACGTTCCGTCTCCTAACCCGAGCCAAGACCTACATCTGCACCAAGGATCGCAGGAGCTGCAGAATCGCTTCCACAAGTACTACAAGAGCATGTCTTCCGGGCTCGCCGACTTGGTGATCATGAACTACTCCATGACACGCAGACTGTGCTGGAAGGACAGCGGTTCATAGCCGATGAAAAGAGCAGACTTCGTGACCCTCCTGGACGAGCAACTGCTCGCACACCATCACCCATGACTTCGCGGACGTTGGTTTGCTCAGCCACACGGCCACATTGCAGACGAAGCAGCGCAGAGCACAGCGCTTCTCTTACATAGCAGCCTTTACGAACAAGTAGCGTCGGGAACGAAAAAGACGAATGTGACGCCAGCTGATGTGAAAGGTCTGCTCCCTTCTTCGGCGAAAGGTGAGTGAGAAATTCAACAGGACGTCGTTCTTCTGGGGGGGGGGGCATGTTCGGAAATGTAGTCAAAGCTGTGGCACATCATGCGCTCCCGCGAGCCAACAGCCTCGTCCCGGATGTGCTACGATACGTGGTCGTAGCACATCCGGGACGACGCTGGCACAACGACTTCCGACTGCAGGCGAAACCAGCTTGGAGGTGTAATTTTGGACAACACTAGATGAGTCGCCGCGACAGACGCCACCTCTCACTACCGACGGAGATACGGTCGCAGTGGGGCAAGGCGACAAGTGAAAGAGACAATTGTCGCCTGATTTTGAGTAGCGCGATGAACCTTACAAATGAGCAATAGAAAGTAAGCCCTTGAGTGCTTGGGCCGCATCTTTCGGTAATTATTACCGTACGGTGTCGACGTCGCTGATTCATTCTGCTTTCCATGAATGAGACACGTTTATATCATGAAGGACTGCGAATGTGTTCGTTCAGTCCCGCCGTCACTGATCCTACCTGCTATCAGTGATAATTATTAGCTCACGCGCGACAGACTGTGCATGCGCTTGTTCAGTTTCGTCGTCGTTGATCCAGTCTGCGGTTAGTAATTGAGATCTGTTAGCTTGCAACGGGTGCAAATGCGCTCATAGCCAGCAAGTGCATGCCCGCCTGCGCATCGAAATCAGGTAAGACTGCGAGCATGTTGGTCATCGCAGACATCCTGACAAGAATGCGAGGTAAAATCCACGCAGCACCCCTGCCGAATGCGCTTGAAAGAGTTGAGGAGGCGTGTAGCCGCGACGTGTGTGCAGCGGCTACCAATGAGGCATGGTTGAGTGCGTGCGATGTGCTTGCGGTGCGCTGGTGACGCTAGAGCGCATTCGGCGTGCATGTGATGCCCTGTGACACTCAAGCGCGCGGGGTGTGCTTGCTTGCGCTGGTCACGCTCGAGCGCGTGTGGTGTTTTTTTTGCGGTGTGTCGGCCCGCTCAACCGCGTGCGGAATGGTGCCGGCTTTCGTGCGAGCGAGCAGCCGTTTTGACGTACCGGTGCACTTGTTGACGAGCAGCAAAAGCGCGAATGAGTAAGTGACGACTGTCGCTAGCGCCTTTGAAAAAGAGGCTCACGAGAGCGGGATATCGCTGTTTCCTGTGATTTGAGTTCCGTTTGACCGAGCTATGTTCACTTTCGCCCAGTGCAGATCTCCTTGAACGTGAAAAAACACTCCTTGGTCGCTTTCCTATCTTTCACATCTTGTACTCTTCAGGATAGGATGGTTTGATTTCGCTGGTGATCTTGTATACTTCGAAATCAAATTCAAAAACATACCATATTGAAAAAGCCAAGAATAAATCATTTCAGACAAACCCACAGGCTAGTTTCTGGCAAAATACAAACTTGCAGATACAGGATGTCTTGTCTAATACTCCCTCTGTTACCGAAAAGTTGTCAATACCACTCTGTATCCTTGTCACAAAATAGTTATCCGGTTTGGTGGATACAACAACGAAGCCTAAACGATACTATCTCCGTTACCGAATAGTTGCCGTATTTGCACTTTCGAGCACTTTTGGTTGCGAATATTGCTCCAAATAAGCCGGGAGCGATTGCTCATTACTCGCCTTGACGCAATGAATCGATTTGTGCTATTTTCAAAGGATTTTCTGTTTGACGAAGAAATGACTTGATTTCAGTAAACAAATGGCATCCCACTAAGACAGGCATGGAAGAGATCAGGCTAGCTTACTCAAGCCGCTATCCCATCACTATGTAATGTGTCAAGAAGGTTCGCGAGCTTTGCCTCATTACTGGCGTTTTGGTCACTCTTGAATAGATCGACTCGATAATACGACTCGTTGATACATGATATGAGACCCCCAGACTTGTTCATGCAACGGAAGGTACTATCGTACGACCAGCTCTTCCGTTGCTTTTGAAATATTGAAAGCGACGGAGGAGTTTTGAAATATTTTTTTGTTCTGAAATCTTTCGTGTAACTTTCAAGCCACTTGCTGCCAATCAAATCTCTACCGCATTCCAGAATTTGCGTGGTCAAAACCAATCAAGCGGTGACAATCACTCATGATGTCCGACGACGACGACTTCGTGCCAAGCGAGATCTCCGAGTCGGAAGCCTCGGAAAGTAACGGATCCGAAGACGCCAAGAAGCGAACGGGAACAAGCGACGCGCGCCCGAAGAAGCGGGCGTTGGCAGGTGCGTATGCGAGGTGTCAGCTCGTGACACGTGCGGTCACGGATGCGCGCTTCGTACTAACAAATGCCCGAGTGTGTGCGTGCCAGCAGCAGTGGAGAGACGGCCAGCAAAGTGACCAAAGCGAGAGGAGCCAAGTGGTATGTTGGGTATGTTTCCATAATGACGATCGCTGTGCGGATAGGTGTTGACGTGTGTGGATGTGTGTACACGTGTGCTTGCGCTGCAGGACTGCGAGAACGATTAACTAGACGTTCAAGCAGAGAGGAGAAGGCTAGCTTACGAGGCTCGTGCGCTGTGGTCACGTGTCAGTACTGTCTTGTTGTGGTCTGGATGCTCATCAAGCTCATCGTGTTTTGCTTCGTGATCGTGTATGCAAATGTGTGAGCAGATGCGAGAGGACGTTCGAGCAAAGAGGAGCATGGCGCGCGAGTCGGCACGCAAGGTCCATGGTCCCATGCTCGCGTTACTGCTGTCGAATTGTGTGTGTGCTGCTGATTTCTTTGGGTTGTACCAATCATACTATCAACTCGGTACATGTGTGTCCGCAGACCAAAGAGGACAAGTCAACGACAGTGAGTCCAGCGGTGGAGATGTGTTGGCAGGTGAGCCGTAGTGACAACGTTGTCGTGTTTCGTTTGACAAGGTCGTAGTGAGTGGCGCCACAGACTTTGGTGCACCTGGCAGAAGTGCTTGGTCAAAGCGACAGTGACCAGCAGTCAAGCGAGATGGACGAGCAGCCGAATGGCCGAACCCCCCAACGCCTGCGCAGCAAGCCGTGGCGATCGTGAAGTCGGCTCGGCTGGTCGAGAATAAGCTGGACCCGTTTCCGGAGAGAAAGTACGACACGTGGGAGGAGGTTGAAGACGAGCTCGCATGAGACCAGAGCGACCGCCACGTCCGCTTCCGCGTTCGGAGCTCTCGCCTGTCGAAGACACACAACAGGTGTACTGTCGCGCAATGGATCATGAACCAAACTGGGCATGTAAATTGTAACGAAGCGTATTGTGATGCAATAGATGTAGCAAGCTGATGTCGAAGCGAGTTCCTGAGAGGTTCCAGTACGCTTTCGTGGACTACGCGTGCACCCACCGGTGCTACCGGCAGTCACGTGGAAGGGGAGACCGCAGCCATTTGACCCGATAACGTGGTTGTGCCGCTCACTTTTCTGCCGTGGTCTCGAACGTCGCTGAACAACGAGCAGCGGAGCTGTGGAAGATCGTCGTTACGCGGCAGGTGCGATGACGGGCTCCGTTGCTTCGCGCGACATTTCACGGGAGACGTATCGAGCCGAGTGCAGCAGCCGATGCATGGGTTATTGTGTGCACAGACTCGCACACACAACCATGCCGCGTCGAGAGAGACTTCAGGCTTGTACTTCCGGGCCTCGGAGCTGCCGGACGGCGCTCCGGTCATGTCTGAGGTCGCGCGCCTCGTCGACACCAAGGTGGCGTTCAAGTATATCCAAGGCGTCGCCTTGAACGAGATTGGTACGGGAGGTGCAAGTACATAAGCTGTCGCGGCCGTCGATCGTGGTCAAGTAGGACTGACAGAGATGAGGGAAGAATGTGACGTCGCAGCGGGTGCGCAACTTCATCCGCTGTATGCGTGACATCAAGAATCCAGAGGACAGGCTAAAGGACATGCTGCACGCGTTCGTCCAAGTGCTGGGCAACGACGCTCTCGTGATTCAAGACCAGCAAGACGCGACGTGCGGCATGGTGATGCAGACCGAGGCATAGAAGACCAGCTTCGTCAGCTAGGGAGGCAGCCTCGTCGTGGATTGGACTCACGCCACAAAAAACCTGGGCTTCCATTTGGGTGCGTGTTGTATGAGCAACAGAACATCCGTCAAGCGATGGAAGCATGAGCTCACATACCTGTACGTATTACTTCTTGCTGCTTATAGGAAGTCTCGTCGTAACGAGTTCTGAGGGTCGAGGTGCGCCTGTGTGTGACTTCGCCGCCGCGAACCAGCGCGCCGAGACAATGCGCGCCATCCTCGATTTCTTCTAGGAGAAGAACCCCCAGTACCATCAAATCAGGTCTATCGTCGTCGACAAGGTCTTCGTCGAGTGGGTGGTACTGAAGGACTCCTTTTCAGACGCGAAGGTACTGCAGTGCCAGTACCACACGATCTCGTACCGGATGAAGCTCGTACAGCGCCCGGCCTATAACCTCAACGTCAAGCAACGCGAGATCGTGACGGACTTCATTTCGGAGTTGATCTACGTGTACGTGCAAGTGTACCTGCTGTGAAGCGATCACATCGAGCTTGTCGTTTGACATGTCTGCCAACACGAAATGACTGTCGCAGCCCCCGCGCCTCCGACTACGACCGCGCATACATGAAGGTCTCCGCGTTCTGCGACCGCGAGTGCCCGGAGGTGCTCGACTACTTTGACTGGAACTGGCGAGAGTGTGCGGACATGTGGTCCAATCACCTTCGCAACGGCTACTACTCGGCGGGGATCACGACCATGAACCGCATCGAGGCTCACTGGAAGCAGCTCAAAGTTCTCGTCAGCCGCAAACCGGCCATCGACAAAGGCGGTCGCTGGTATCCTGGAGCACCAGGCATCAGTGTTTCGCCAGCTGCACCAGATTCTGCGTGCTCACATGGCCAAGTCACGTTTCGTTGCCGACGTACTCGGGTTCCTGCTGAGCATCTCTACCAGTGTTGGCGATTACGTATTTGACAAGATAATCAAGAAGTACGAACGCGCGCTGGTACGCCTCGAGGACGCGACACTGAGAAGGAGACCAGGCACCGACACGTGCCTGCGGGAACTCAGCATCGACGGCCGACGCTTGTTCGCCACGACATCAACTGGGAGTGTACGTGCGCGTTCTACGTGACGACCAACCTCCTGTGCCAGCATCTCGTGGTCATGGCTGTGCGTGGCCATGACTTTTCGCAGCTGCCGATGTCTTCCGTACCCAGTCGCTGGCGGTTTGATTGCGCAACAGCGATGTAGTCGGTCATATCGACCGCGATCGCGCCAATCCAGGTCGCCGTTCAGCCTGCAAAGTTGCGTGCCAGCACGGTGACATCGCTGTTCATGACACACAGCAGCAGCAGCAGAAGTCGTGACACGACGGACAGCGCAAGTTCAAGAGGCGACGGCGACAGATCAACGGAACCTGGCGACGGAACAAGAGGCATTAGTGACGGAAGCGACGAATTCGAAGACGGCAGACCGTGGACTTCGAACGCGCAGGCTCGTCGTCCGGGTGGATGGAACGTGTGTTACGTTCGTCTTAAGCGCCACGAGCGCGCCAGCCTCGTCGTTCTGTCGGCGAACGAGAAGTATCGCTACGCCAAGGCGATGCTCGAGCCCCTCATGAATCACCACGCGGACCTGTCGGCGGACAGCTTCTGGGAGGAGATGCAGACCTGGGAGCGTCGCGTGACAAAAGAGGTGGGCAGAGTTCAAGCTGGCAAGCATGATGCGGAGCCCAGTGATGGCGATGACGGCTGCCTTGTCGTGTCGGGAATGGTCGAGCAAAATGATGGAGAGAGTCGCTTCAGTCAGCCCGCCGATGCGAAACCCGAGTTCGAATCGCATCCGAGGTACTTGGCGTACACATCTGCATCTCAACTCAGCCTTCCTGATCATGCCTTTTCGGGGCAGTATCAGCACATCATTACCGGAGACAAGCCGGCAGTACTGATGCCATTCAGCACCGCCGGACCTCAGTCGGCGATGGTCGGCACTGAGGTGGTGCGGTGATCGGGCTAGTCGGGCACGTTGATGTCGAGAGCTCTCGAGAGACGAGCTCAGCAGAGCTCTCTGCCAAGCGAGATGACGACGTGCTGCAATTGCCGCTCGCCAAGGCTGCGAACAAGTCTCGAGTTCAACTAGGAGGCAAGTAGCATGGTGCCAACAGGTTGGCGATAATTCACGTGCCAAGGAATGTTCCGGTGACTGTCGCCGACACTGTCAACTCGGCTCTTACCACTCCGGACCTGAAGAGCGTAAACGTAATACTCGATGCGTACCCTCTCAGTCTAACCGAGAACTTCTTGGCACACTGTACTGTACGGACGAAGCGCGAACACGTCGTGCTCGCAGATTACCAGTACAACTTCGTCATCCTGAAGAACGTTGTGTCGAAGCTTAAAGGTGTCTATCGCTGACGAGAAGACGAAGGAAGAGCGCAACCAGCGACTCCGGGCTCGACGTGCAAGCCGAGATGGCGCCTCGGAGGTGCCGATCGACGCTGACTCTAACCCCAAAAAAGCCGAGGAGCTGCTGCTGAGCCTCAGCCTGGACTTGGCGTGGTACTCACGGTGGAACTGGCTCCATTTCCAAAGGACCCTCTCATCTTCCGTTGCTGGCCTGTTGCAGTGCTGATACTCTCTGGTTGGGCGCCACAGGTCGTTCTTGTACTCCCTGACGAACTTCTACGCAGCGAAGAGCGCATGCAACGTGTGGCAGCGCGACTGCGAGTGGCTCAAGCAGAAGTGGGGGCACATCGGGGAAAAGAAACTCCGCGGTTCGATTGAGCTCTTTGCAGACAAGACATCGTGCGAGTTCACGACGCCAGTGACGCTGGGAGCGAAGAATCGGATGATGGCGAAGGAGATCCTCGCAAAGTACAGTACCGTGGCACTGACGACGCAATACAGCTTGCTCTTCGAATCGGCGGGATTCGTCTTTCGCGAGATAGCCAGCATGGTCGCGAACGCCGAAATGCTGAACGACGTTGTCGTCAACACCGCGTGCCAAATGATCTGCGACGCCTACCCAGCTGCCGTTCTGCTCAACTCGCACGTGTTCGGCGAATCCGCTCCACCAAGTCCGCGAGTTCAGCGAGCTTTCATTGCTTCCGTCGTCGACACCCCCAAGGCATCCGACTTGATTTCGACGATCAAGTTCGTCGTTGTACCAGTCCACCTGCTCGGTATTCACTGAGGCGTCATTGCCGTGGAGCTTGACTACCCACGAGGCACCACATACCGGCTCAATGAGTCCCTGTACCAGCCCCAATACAAGACGGAGCTGGAGTCAGTCTGGAAGCCGAAGGTGCTCCCGTTCCTTCAGTGCTGGCATGTCGGCTGCAACAAGACTGCGCCGTTTCCTCATGTCTCCAAGCAGTGGATGGCGGACCCTTCTCAGCCGAACGGGACCTCGTGCGGGCATCTCACTATCGCGCACGTCTACTTCGCATTGGTGGACCTAAACGACGAAAGGACCCCGACAATGGTGATGATCGAGGAAGTGGAAATCACGCGGTCCTCTTGATGTGGATGCTTCTCTGCGCGACCATTCAAGCACAAGCTCCACAGCGAGACGCAGCTTTTGCTGAAGTGCATGTGAAGTTGCACCACACTTTATCGACACATACGCGCTTGCTCTCTAAGCACTATAAGACAGCTATTACATCATCTCTTCGCACACCATAGACAGGAGAGTCGAGAAAGACAGTGTGTAGCCTGTCGAGTCGATCGATAGGGCACCTGTCGACGCCGCCAGGTCGAGCGCTGCCTCTCGTTCCTGCTGCAGGTGCATCACGAGCACTTATTTGGTGTACACGAGCTCCTGCATCACCGTCATTATCACCTCGACTCGCTGCTCGGTCGCCTCGAGATCCTTCATCCGCGCTCGGAGCAGCTTCTCGGTCAGCGCCTGCATGTCGCTGCTACATCTCGCGGCTTGTGCGGGCTCGTCGTGATGACAGGCGCGTTGGCAGGTTATCATCTCAGTGTCCTCTCGCGGCATGGTACCTCCAGCAGCTTGAATAGCAAAGTGCGAGATGACCCATGAAGCTCTGTCCTGCCAGTCCCGAATCAAACCCATCGTATACGGAAACAACGTCCTCAAGCCAGCACACCATTTGGAACGGATGTCTCGATTTTGAGTGAGACTCGACTCGTATTTTGCATTTGTGACACTGCAGCATCATAATTTACACTGAAATACACGATGTATATATATATATATAAGTCCCAAATAATACATTTTATTCCTGTCACATACCCCTCCCTTAGAAAGATTTAATTTTCCTCTCACCTCCTTCCGTTGCTTTTCACCTTCCGTTGCCAAAATTCATTTAAGTACTAATTTTCTATTGCTTTTGGCAACAGAGGGTTCTTTTTTTGGTCGTCAAATCGTAACCACCGTTGCGTGAACGAGTGCCATGAGACCCCTCAAAACAAAAGTATACAAGTGGCATTTTTGAGAGTTTTTTGCTAGAGGCCTTCAAAGTCAGTTTATAAAATCCTTCCAAAAAACATAGAGTAGCGAAAAACAAAAAAAGTTTTGAGGATCAATTTAAATTGGGTTTAATTTCACTCGATTTGACCATTTTCGCACAGTTCCAGATTCATCTCCTGTAGAGACTGTTCAAAGTCCCATTTGAAAGAGCAAAATTCACTTCGCATTTATATACCAAAATAAAAAAACTCATTTTTCGTACTTAATCGAGTTAATTTGTTAGAGAGACTCGACCTGAGTAACCAAAACTGCAATGCTTTCAAGCAGCGGCCAAGTGTATAGCTGAAATAAAGAGGTATTTTGGCGTATGTGTGGTTTAAAAAACTTAAAAAAATGCTACTAGTGTACTTTGTTTTTGACAAGATATTATCTTGTCTAATACAGGCACTGTACTATAATGCCACGAGTGTGGCATCATAGAGAGTGGAACTCCTGAACCTCCGTTACAAATCACGAAATTTAGGAGTCTAAATTTCGTGGCAGTAAATTTACAGTAGGGTGTTAAAAACTCCGAGTAATCTGACAGACACAGACATCCAATCAATCCGTCCAAGTAAAATTACTGTATTTCCCGCGATAGTGGGGACCCTTCGGATTCAGTTGTGATTTCCGAAAATCACGGGATTGTTTACTTGCAAAATATAATATCCCACTTGAGGAGTTTATCATAATCAAATATTTGCCTTTCCTACCTCCCGCATTGCATTATCAACGAAAATGTATTCAGTACATAGCGTTTACATATTGTTTCATAGAGGGAAGTTAAAAAAAGAGTCACGATTGGTTGTCCTCATTATCGCAGGAAATACAGTACAGTCCCCGACACTGGTTTGTGAACATGGACATATTTTAGACTGTCGGAATCAAAACTCATTTTTTCGTATTCAAAACGTGCTCAAACGAAGCCAAAAGGATTGCGGATCGAACACACCAAAAATCGATCGATTCCGCCAAGTAGTTTTTACTCTATGCTCAGGCAACACTTTTGAGAGGGTGACATGAATCGTGAACATAAAATACGGGCGTGGAAAGATTGGTATTGAGAGCGCTAAAGATGCGTTTGACGAATCTAGTATGAAATGTATGCTCCCTGATACTGCAAGACCTTGAT
>SMMQ01003102.1:0-11126 GCA_008271595.1 [Pythium] brassicae (nom. inval.) | reverse complement strand
GTGGGGGGGGGGGGGGGGGGGGGGGATTCAGTTGGTAGGTCTGACAGGTGCTTGGTGGTTGTGAACACGCAGGAGAGGCTCATGGTCCAATACGGCGGCCGCATCAAGATCCCCGCCAGCATCCTCACGGACGGCCAGATCATGGTGCGTCGGCGTGGCGAGCGGTGGCACTCATGCGAGTAAGTAACGCGAGAGGTCTGATCCCCTTGCCTCCCCCCCCCTCCCCCTCCCGCCCCACACAGCTCGCGTCGGCGGAGGACGTGCAGCACATCCTGTCGACCAAGTTTGAGAACTACATCAAGTCGGATACGATGATGGACGCGTTCCGGACGCTCTTTGGGAACTCGTTCCTGTGCGTTAACCACGCGCACTCGGCGGACGGCGGCGCGATGTGGCGCCTGCAGCGCAAGGTGGCGTCGCGCGTGTTCACGACGAGCAACTTCAAGGTCTTCACGCAGGAGCTGTTCCTCAAGTACGCGCACGAGATGATGGACGTCGTGGCGGCGCAGGGCGGCCGGTGCAACATGAGCGACATCAGCACGCACTACACGCTGCGCACGATCTTCGACATCACGTGCGGCGTGTCGGTGAAAGAGGTGGACGCGGCGCTTGGCCTGAGCTTCATGCACTGCATGACGTACGCGGTCAACAACATTGTCGACCGGCTCATCAAGCGCCCGTACTACCGCTACCTGTGGTGGTGCATGCCGAGCGAGTACCGGCTCCGGCGCGACGTGCGGGTCGTGCAGGACGTGGCGGACTGGGTGCTGCGCCCGCGGCTCGCCGAGAGCGACGAGGCGCTCGCAAAGCGCAGCGACATCCTCTCGCTCTTCATCCGCAAGGCGCGCGAGCTCGAGGGCGGCGAGGGCGCGACCGTGCTGGACGCCAAGACGCTGCGCGACGTGTTTGTGACCTTCATCGTCACCGGCTGGGACTCGACCGCGTCCTTCATCACGTACCTGAGCTACGTGCTCGCGCAGTACCCGCACGTGCAGCAGAAAGTGTACGACGAGGTGCGCGGGCTCGAGTCGATCTCGTACGACGACGTCAAGCAGCTGCGGTACCTCGACGCCGTGGCCATGGAGACTCAGCGGTTGTACCCGAGCCTACCGTTTAACACGAAGCTCGCGGCCGAGGACGACTACCTCCCAGACGGCACGTTCGTGCCCGCCGGCACTGAGGTGCTCTACTCGCCATGGTACATGGGCCGCCACAACCCGATCTGGGGGGACGACCCGCTCGTATTCCGCCCCGAGCGCTGGCTCGAGCTGCCGACCCGCCCGAGCGTGTTCGAGCTCCCGGTCTTCCAGGCCGGCCCGCGCATCTGCATCGGCATGAACCTCGCGCTGCTCGAGGCCAAGATGTTTGTCGCCGTGATGGTCCAGCGCTTCCACATGCAGCTCCAGAACGGCGAGCAGGTGGCGGACCGGCCGTACAAGATGGCGACGATCCTGCTCATGGACGGCGGGCTGCCGCTGCAGATGACGCCGCGTGAGGCGGGGGCCACGGCGCGCGCGGGCTGAAGACGGAAGCTAAACGAAGAGGGCTGAAGGGGTTGTGGCAGATACGTGGCGCGTGCTCGTGGGAGGAGAAGGAAGAACTGTAGGACGGCCGACAACAGGGAGCAGAGGGAAGATCATTCGTTCGTAGTTCGAAGTACCAGAGTCTGAGTGATCAGACATGGAGAGCAACGTGAAGGTTGGTTGTCACCCGAATTATTGGACGACCGGAGCAGCACAGTGCAGGTGATTGTGTCGTTCGATCTCGCATCGATGGTCACCACGTAATAGCGCTCATGGAGGACGACTCTCTCGAGCATGGCAGTGGCGAGCGCCGCCGTCGTGGGGCTTGCGAAGGAATTTAAGGACATGCAGAGTCTGAAGAAGGAGCTCGGGCTCGAAGTGTTCTCCGGGCACTTCCTAAAGGTGAAGCACCTCCGACTGAGTCCCCAGCGGCGGAGGAGCGTCCCCCCTCTTGTGAGTCTCCCATCTTGCATAATGCGCTGAGAGCACCGCGATCCAATGCGAAAGACTGTCGCGCCTGAACAGGCGCTCGCGACCTTCACGAGGAGGTGGACACGAAGATCCCGATCTCTCGAGAGCATCGAGAGCACAGGCGCTTGCTCTCTCAGGCGCGATGGCGGCCTCACCATTCTGCGCTGGTACCGCGATGCCAGGTACGAGGAACGAGCGGCGCAGTGTCGTTACAGGGCTGAGTGAGGATGCGTTGAGCGAGACCCTGATAAGTTGTGCATGTGGTCTGGCGCGCGCTCGCTCGCTTAAAAGTGTGGCAGGACCCGTACGTCGAGGTGATCAAGTTCGGCATGAACCACCGCAACGTCGGCTGGCTCGTGCAGGGCGACGTCGAGCAGGTGCAGGACCAGCAGCTCTGCAAGAGCGTGTTCCGGATCCGCGGCGCGATCGCAGCGAGCAACTACCTCCGCGTCCCGAGGTACGTGCGAATGCAACCCGAGAGCGAACGAACGTCCTCTTGTTCACTGTATGTTGTTGGCCCACAGCGAGGCGTCGAATGGCACGCAAGGCCTCGGACTTACGGGGCGATTCGTCTACATCCAGGTTCGTTAGCGTACTTGGCGTGCTCTGCTGCTTGATAAGACGCACGCAGGACGGGCCTCACGCTCCTGATGGTCGTGCAGATGCGGTGCATCCAGGACCTTCCCGTCACGATCCACTTGGACCTCGTGACGTCCAAGAAGACGATGCTACGGTTCACGCTCAGCTCGCTCTACCAGGCTCTCCGAAGCGCTGGAACGGTGCTGCGCGTTCCCTTGCGGTGTGTGTGGGTGTTACCGACCTTACGTCAGAGACGCTAGCAGATCTCCTGTGTACCGACCATGTGGTGTATCTCTTCATGCTTGTATTCGCTGTTGTGGTGGTGGCACCTCTCAGCTTGAGCAACAAGTGGACTGTCGTCTCTGTCGACATGGCGAAGCTCCTCCAGCTGCACGCATTCAACCAGTTCTCTCGCGAGCAGTTCCACCACCTGAAGGTCGCACTTGTGTCAGTCGGTGGCTGGACACACGATCTGCGGCCGCAAGTCGTAACTTCGTTTATTATTCGATGCGGATAGAGTGTGACGCTGTGTGCGGCGATGAACGTCCGGAACGTCTTCACTTCTGTTGTCCAGTACACGCAACAGGTGCGTACGCTCAGCTCTGTCACCCGCTTGTGTCGATCATCGTCTAGGTGAACTCAACATATGTTGTACGGGCAGACGCTGCCGCCAGCACTTCGCTTCCCCGACTCGGTCGAAGTGCAGTACGATTGGCACGCTCTCCCTGCGCCGTCACAGTCGCCCTCACCACGCAAGTTGAGCGAAACAAGAGCCGCTGCCACTGCCAACCAGCATGACCATTCACCTAAAACGCAGCGAGCAAGCAACGACAGCACCATCTACGACAGGATACACACACCTGAGCATCGATCCGTGACAACTCAGCAGCCGACGCCACCGCAACTCACACTGGAGAAGTCAGCCCCAGCAACCAGAGAGCACAGCCTGCATCGCGACCGCACATCGATCCTAGCAAGAGTACGTAGACAATGCTCCGTTCATGTGGCTGCTTGCCAGCACCATGTGTCGGCTCTCAAAGCGGTGTGTACTGTACTTCCGTGCAGGCAGATCGGATCGTCCGCGACGCTGGGATCGTTCAGCCGAGCTCCATGAAAGCTACACAAGCCCCCTCGCTGCAAGCTCGACCAGAAGCCAACTCCATGCTGCCAGCGCGATCGAAGCAGCGAACGCCCGCAACAGTGACGGCAACAGAATGGCCGGATCCGATCCTGACACTACGACACATCGTCGGGTTCTCGAACGCGTTCCCGAGTGCTCTCCTGTGGCTGCGAGGCAGCTCGAGCTGCATCTACTCGAGCTTCTCGACGATTGTCATCCGCGATCTCCAAGCTGGAAAGGAGGCGTCGTGCGCTGCGGGTTGGTCAGCGGATATTCTCGACGACAACCAGAGCGAAGCTGCCACGAAAGGCGAGTCAGACGATCTGTCAAGTCTCAGCGCCATCGAGTCGTTCTTGTGGGGACACAGTGCTCCGATCTGTGGGATGGCGCTCACGGGAGACGGGGTGCTGCTCGCGTCGGCCGAAGAGAGCTCGAATAGTGTACGCGTGTGGGATCTTCGTCGCCTCGAGTGCGTGACGGCTCTGAAAGCACACGCGAGAGGGGTCCACGCTCTGTGCTTCTCGCCGTCCGGCCAAACACTCCGACTATGCGCTGTCGGTCGGGACGAGTCGCACCGAGTTCAGATCATCGTCTGGGACTGTTCGACACTTCAAGTTGACGCGAAGAACGAGGCAGGGAGAGGTGCCAGTGGTGCGCTCCCGGTCGTCGCGAGACAGACGTGCGACTTCGCAGTCTTCAAGATCGCGTTCTCGCCGTACGAAGTGGACCAACTTGTCTCGTGTGGGAAAGAGAACATTCGCTTCTGGCGTCTGCGCAACAGCCACTTGGTCGGCAGCCCCGTGATTCTGAACGAGTACTCGCGCGGCACGGTGTTCACTGACATCGCGTTCGATCCGGTGTACCAAGCATTCCCGTCGAATATCCCGCGGACGCGACCACTGTACGTGTCGTCGAGTCTCGGCACGCTGCTGCTGATCAACTACGACACGCGCGAGGTCGTGTGCGTGTACCAGCTGCACGACGGCGCGATCAACTGCCTCTCGGTGAACGAGGGCTTCTGCGTCACGGGCTCCGAGGACCACTTCTTACGCGTCTGGCCGCTCGACTTCACCGACTTCTTCCTCGAAGCGCAGCACGAATCCGGTGTCGCCTCCGTTCAAGTATCATCGGACGGCTTGCGCGTGCTAGTTGGTAGCCGCAACGGCGCAATCGGAATGCTCGACATCTCTGATCACCGGTACGATACGATTCTGCGGTCGCACACGAGCGAGATCACGACGATGGCGCTCACACCGGTATCCTTGCTAAGCCACGGCGACGGCACCACCATGAAACGAGACGAGATCGTGACCACTTCTGGTGATGGCACGCTCCGCATCTGGGACGCAGTTTCGGGGCTGCAGTCATACGAGTTCCAGGTTCAAACAGACGAGGCGACATGTTTGGTTGTGTCACCAGTGCAAGTCAACATTGTCGCGGTCGGCTTCGCATCCGGGTGCGCTCGCATTTTCGACATTCAGAATGGCGGCACCACGTCTGTGCTGCACGAGTTCCAGCAGCACCAGAGTCCCCTCCGGTCGATTCAGTACGACCGCGATGGACACTTCTTGTACACGTCGGCAGCGGGTCGACAACTGTGTATGTACGACGCGCGAGAACGCGAGTATGCGCCGGTCAAGATGCTGATCGCAGACATGTTCTCGGACAGCGGCAAGTTCTGCCTGAGCAGCGACAAGAGGTATGTCGCGATGATCACTGCAGACCAGATGAGCGTCGCACTGCTGTGCCCGAGATCACTGCGTCCCAATGCGGCGATCACGCCTTCGTACGCTCAGTCAACGCTCAACTCACATCGCCCAGCACGAATCCCTGGTGGCGGCGCTGCGTCTCCGAAAGAAGGGCTCAAAGAGCTGCTGTTGACCGGCGATGCACAAGAGCTTCTCGTGCTATCGAAGACGGATCGGCTGTTCGTCTACTCGATGAAGACTCTTCAGCTAATCCAGACGATGCAGTTGCTCGTGCATGGCTCCATCACGTCGCTCGCACTCAGTCCGAATCTGAAGTACCTCGCGACAGGCAGCTCCGACGGCTCGCTTTGTGTCTGGAGGTGGGAGAAAGCGCAACGCTTCAGCCGCAAGCAGCAGGCGTTCCTGGGTCAGACCGGATCGATCTCTCGCATCTGCTTTACGAGGGACGGCACGTCGGTCGTCACGACAGGCAGCTCCAGTACGATCTTCATCTGGAAGTTCCACGGCGAGGTTGGTGAGACTGTGAAGCTGTGGGATACTGTGCCGGCGCACAGGTCGTCGCGAGATGACTGTCGCCTTGAGTCAGGTCCGATCACGGTAGCTGATGGCTCGATGGCGACACGAAACCACTTCGGCTTTAAGATTAGCGGCGATCGCGCAAAGCACGACGACGACCCGGAGAAGATGTCGCCCTCACTCCACGTCCCAGTTCCGTCGTCGAAGCCAAACTTCAGCCTCAGCCTCGCCATGGACGCGCTGGTTCTGAACCACAGCAAAGCACGCGAGGAAGACTCTCAGGAGATATCTCCAAGCACGGTTGAGTGTTCGACACTGCAGGCCGCCACGAGTGACTACGGCTCGATGTCAGTGTCCAGAGTGGTCCGTGGGATCGACCCGCGCCATGTTGCGTGGTCCTACACCAGTGGACACCTGGTGTTTGCCGCTGGAAGTGCAGTGGTGGTGGAGAGCGTCGCTTCTGGAGCGCAGGTTATCCACCATCACGGCGCCAGAAGATCACGCCAAGATGGCGATGCTGAAGCACAAGTCAGGGTGATGCGGCTGTCGCCGAGCGGACGGCGAGTGGCCACCATTTCTTCAAACATAGACACTATCACAGTGGTGCGAGTGCTCGTGCCGGAGAAGAAGAGATCAGGCGACGTTGATCGCACAAGTCCGGCGTGTCGGATCCCATTGCCTCCTGGTACTTCATCGGTCGACGCAATGGAATTCGTGGACGACGGCGAAGACAGCGGCGGGCTTCTCTGCACCAGCTACCAAGCTAGTGGATCCGACCACTTTGGGCTGTTCCTCGCGAGCGCGGCGGCAGGAAACGTTGTCTGGTCTACTGCCTGCAAAGACACCCTCAGTGACACCGAGCAATGGTCACCGAGACAACGGATTCGTGAGATCATCGCTGTTGGAGACAAGATGTTCGTCACGATGTCAGGGGACAAGTGTCGCCTCGAATTGCACAGCCTCGATCGCGGTGCCACACCGTGCGACAGCGCCACGAGCAGCTGTGTGGTTCGCACGCGCGCACTACTCGAGGCGTTTTCAAGTCCGATCCAGATCACGTGCGCGAGTCCGCTGGATCCTCTCACTGGCTCCCGCCGCCGCTACCTTCTCTGCGTCGACCACCAGGCGTTCTGCTTCATGTTCGACCTCGCACGTGAAGCGATTGTTGCCACCTCGCAGCTCATGGCGCATCGATCCGAGCAACGCCAGCCAAGTGTCTGCATCGATTTCCTGGAGTGGGTCACCACACCAGAGAGCCAGAGCCTCGTTCGAGGCTCGAAGTCAAGCTGCACGCTGTTCGTCCACCGGCTGCCGACAAAGTCCAATCGCGCGAACGCCTCGGTGGACTGGCAGCAGGTGGCGCGCAGCGGCCTGCCGTTGCTGTTCCAGATCGATCTCGAATGCGTTCCTCGCAGCCTGTCCGTGGATCCGCTTCGAGGAGCTGGTGTCGTTACGACAGACGACGGAGCAGTCATCTTTCTCGTCTTCAAGGACGGATCCCCAAAGCGCGTTGTCAAGCCGCCGCGCAACGCTGACGCCTCGACAGCTCGTGCATGGGCTCAAAGGGACGAACGACACAGTAACATTGTTCGACTGCGGAGTATTTGCTGGACTCTTGCTGATGCAGTTCTCTTGACACTCGACGAGTGTGACAGTGCGATCGGCTGCTGGGTGCCAGAAGCGTCCCGTGAGGTTGCTCGGCTCAAGGTGCGCGGCGCGCGCTGCACTGCAATGGCTATGAACGATCTCTTCTGTTCGTCGTCCGCTAGCGAATCGACGCTGTTCGTTGGCTACGATGACGGCACGATGCGCGTGTTCGATCTGAAGCAGATGACGCTCGTCGCACAATGTCAGCTCGCGGCTCGCTCCAAGCGCACGCAATCGCGATCTGCGCGCCGCGGCGTCGATCAGCACGACAACAAGCAGCTCGCGACACTGAAGCGCAAGCTGCCAGCAAACGGCGATAGGATTGAACAGATCCTGTTCGTCGGCGCGCGTGCTGCGCTCGCAGTACTCGCTGACCACCGTGTGCTACTCCTCGACATCTCGGAAGTGATTCAGACGGAGACCCACTGCGCAAGCGCAGCGAAGGGCACGAAGCCTGGCCGTCCAGTGCGCCATCGCGCGCGAGAGATTGCGTGTCGAGAGGTGGCGTTGACTCGGCCAACTGGTCGCACAAAGCGGCAAGCGCGCATCGCATTGCGGCAAGTGACGGACGCGGACGTGAAGTCGCGCGTCGAGCCGAGCTTCTTCGCGCCGCACGGCTCGTCCGCGAGTGCGACCACAGTGTTCCCATTCCTGCTCGTGACGATAGACGCCGACGAGGAGCCAATTGACGAGAGAAGCGGCCAGTCGCCACTCGTGCAGGTGTTCGGCTGGAGTGGGATGGCGGTGACGGACGGCAAGGAGCTGGTGGCGACGGACGAGTGGCGCGCTGGAAGTGATAGCTCTGCGCTCGCCCGCTTCCTTCCTGGCGAGCAGCCGCTCGTTCTGTGCGTCTCCGACGTCGACGTCGTCGACGACAGCAGCAGCAACTGCAACAACCTGCCGTCGTCCCCGACTCGAGTCTCGTGGTGCTTTGAGGTTCGCGATTACCTGCAGCAGCGCGTGCTTCGTCGGATCGACCTGTCGCCGAGCGTCGCGTTCACTGGTCCACCGGCGTTCATGATTCGGATAAGCAACAGTAGCAGTGGCGACGGCTGTCTATCGCCGCAGGACAACCAGAGTGTCGAGTCTGCGCTCGTGCTCGTGGCCGACGAGAGTGGCGAGCGCTTGCTCGCGCTCGACCTGGAGCGGAACCAAGCGGTTCCAATCCGCAACGAAGCGGCGGCGGCGCTCGGCCTTCGGATGACGCGCCGAACAGCGTTCAGTGCCGCAGGCGGAACAAGGTTTGCGCTGTCGAGTTCGACTCTGTCGGCTTGCGGTGAGCAGCTCTTTACAGCCGACATCAGCTTCACGCAGGAATGACGAGCAAACACATGAATGGCTTGTGCTTCAGTAGTACAGAGACGCAGCGAGAGAGAGAAGCGACAAGCTGCTGCGCTGGAGCAGCTGTGTGTATTGAACACGTTCGGCTCAGAGAGCACGCTGTACGTGGGTGGACGCGCTGCTTAGAGCTCGCCGCAGTCCTCAATGACGACAGGCGCGCTGTGAAACACACAGAGAGACACACACAGTGAGCCACAAACTCACAACCTTCGCGACACCAAACGGCAGCAACGACTGCGCTGCGAACGCACCGCGTGGCGCCGCTGGAGCTGCCCTGCGCCTCCATCTTGGCGAGCACGTCGTGGCCCTCAGTAACCTACGGCCAACGCGAGTCACAGCCCTCAATAGCGTTAGCCAAACGCCTTCGCACAGCTCAGGACGCACACCACACGCTCAGAAAACGCACCGCTCCGAAGACGACGTGCGCCTTGTCGAGCCACGGGCAGTCCACCGTGGTGAGGAAGAACTGCGAGCCGTTGGTGTTAGGCCCAGCGTTTGCCATGGACAGCACGCCCGCGCCCTCGTGCTTGAGCTCGAACTTCTCGTCCGCGAACTTCTCGCCGTAGATGCTCTCGCCGCCCGTGCCGTTGCCGCGCGTGAAGTCGCCGCCCTGGCACATGAAGTTCGGGATGATGCGGTGGAACGCCGAGCCCTTGTAGTGCAGCGGCTTGCCCGAGCGGCCCACGCCAGCCTCGCCCGTGCAGAGCTGCCGGAAGTTCTCCGCGGTCTTGGGCACCACGTCGGCGCGCAGCTCAAATACGAGGCGGCCCGCGGGCTTCCCGCCGATCGAGACGTCGAAGAACACCGACGGGTTCGCCTCGCGCGCCGAGCTGAAGAGCGCGGCGGCAAACGGCTGGCGCGCCGCGAACGATGCGGTCAGCGGCGCGCGGGTCTTGAGCAGTGCGGCGAGCATCTTGCAAGCGAAGGTAGCGGCGGAGCTGATGGAGCTCGACGAGATCTTTGCGAATTGGAAGGTGTGGTGGTGAAGGAATGTATTCGGGTAAGTACGATTACGCAACAGGCATTTCGTTTCGTTAGTTTATTCATGTCTGATCAAGTTCTGTTGTACTAGTGGTACTTCTTAAGATCAACTGGACACGAAGAAGTGGCCATTAGATCCAGATCCTTGCCAGATTTCTGGGGGTACCTGGATGGCGGCACTGCAGGAATGCCGAAGTGTGAGCTTGTCTTCAGTACTCCAAGCGTCAGTTTTGACGTCTGCCTGGGTCTCTTTGTCCGGCGGAGCGTGGCGACTGAATCTTGGGAGCTCAGGTACTTCTTCCTGTGAACCACGCCAAGGTGGCTCGGGCAGACTTTCTGGAAGCCATTATTCGCGATCTCGCAGACCCACCGAGACGTCAAGACCAGCGTCAAGCTCAAGGCAGAGTGCGGAACACCAAAGTGGTGCTCATACGGCTGTGGACGACAACACGGTCCCAATAGAGTACTTTGATGCGGTGGGAATGTATGGACTCAGCCAATGCCGAGCGGTATTCATGCTAGACTCGGACGAGCAATGTCCAGTTTGTGCGGAGCGGGAAGTACCAGTTTCGAGTGAAGATTTGCCATTGCACCGCAGACGGCGGCGTATGCGAAGCCTTTTCGCACGCAATGGTCGATTCTTTCAATATGTGGCGTCCGACATATGCGGACAAGCTTTTGCACTGCGGATTCTTGTAGAGGACGTGGAGAAGAACGACTCGTCTAAGATCATTTAAATGGGGATCCAGGAGGCGGTCGCTAGTCAACTGTAATAATCTGGCAGCTCGAGTGACGAGGAGCAGTCGACAAGGAGAAGCATAACAGCAAGAGTGCGAACTATTACACACAGCGTAGTTGGCAGCGTCTAGCATGCTCCAGACGATGATGCGATCTAAACAACATGATCTGGTTGATGCTCCGTTGTACCCGACAGTTGCAGTTAAGTAGTGCGGCAATTGAGGAGGCTTGCACTCAGTTCCAATGGGACAACGACCGACCTCGGTCGGTCGTGATGGTCCAAACGTGAGTTTTGTCGCCATTCTCTGATCTGCCGCGAACCAGATAACCGCTCGTCCAAGGACCCCAAACCAGCAAAGCAAGGCAAGTGGAAGAGCAAGATGGAAGTCTTCTGGCGCAGTGCGGGCGTCAAGTTCCACTCGAGACCCACGACAAACTTCCGATGCGAGATCCGCTCAAGCAGCGATCGTGTGGCGTTTTGGCTGGAAGACCGCTCGAGCA
>SMMQ01002167.1:4019-17724 GCA_008271595.1 [Pythium] brassicae (nom. inval.) | reverse complement strand
TGCAGCGCATCGCTGCGAGTCGTCTGGTGCGTGAAGGCGTCAGGCGCCTCCACTCGACGATCGACATCGTGTTCCAGGACGCGGGGCTTAGCGACGCTCCCGAGGTGGACGAGTGGAAGGAGTACGAGGCAGCGGACGTCGAGGAGCAGCGTGAGCGTTTGGAGGAGATCGTGAAGGCGAGTGGTGCCATCGTTCGTGATCTGTTGAATGCCGAAGTGGAAGAGGCGCTGCTGGAGATCCGCCTCGAGCTCGAGCACCACAACAACCCGGAGGTCTTTGTGACTCTGCTGAAGCGCGCGTTTACCGACCCAGATGCTACCGCAGGTGTGAAGCTGTCGGAGCTAGAGAACTGGTTCGTCCGCCGTGACGATATCGAGATGGCGGAGACGCCATTTGACATGGGGGCTTTCGGAGACGTGTACAAAGCGAAGAGAGGCACCGAAGGGGCCGAAGTCTGCGTGAAGCAGCTCTTCCTCGGCGGGCGGATCGTGCAGGAGAGCTTCGCCATGGAAGCGCAGATTTGGCACAAGCTGTCGCACCCGAACGTGGTGAAGCTGTTTGGCGGCTGCCACGTGGGCTCGCCACTCCTCCTCGTATCGGAGCTTGTGAAAGCAGACAACTTCGTCAACTACCTGTACAAGACCGAGAACAAGGGCAGGCTGTGGGAGCTCTTCCGCCAGGCAGCGCAAGGACTCTCGTATCTGCACAGCGAGCGAGTCGTCCACGCAGACATCAAGTGCAACAACCTGCTCGTGGGCGACGACGGCTTGGCGAAGCTGAGCGACTTTGGGTTCAGCTACATCAAGACGATGTCAATCGGCAAGAGCTTAAAGGGGCAGCCGAGCTCGGCGCGATGGAAGGCGCCCGAGTGCTTGCTTGGGCAAGGACTGACTGAAAGACCGACGTTCGCGTCCGACGTGTTTTCGCTCGGCATGAGCATCATCGAGGCGAAGACTGGCAACGTCCCATGGGGGATGAAGTCGGACGACGAGATCGTCGACGCGATGTTCGACAGCGACTGTTACCCTCGCCCGGACGGCGTCTTCACTGATCGTGAGTGGGAACTGGTCGAGGGCATGACTGCGTTCGATCTGGCGAAGCGATGGTCGCTCGACCGAGCTTTCCAGGTGATGAAGGAGCTCGCCGACGAGGAGGCAGCTGCAGACACTGGTGACAGTTACTTTCTACCAGATCACGCTCTTACTGCTCGTGGTGAGAAGCTCGTCAAACGCATCGTCGAAAGCAATCGAGAGCAGAAGTGGACACAAGCACAGGTCACTCAAGCGCTCTCGGAGGTGATGAAAGAGGAGACAATCATGAAGTACACCGTGGAGAAACGAGAAGCAGCAGAGGATACGCCGAAGCCGTCGACTTCGACCGCAATCCGGGACAAACTCAAGCGTCTCAACGATCACATCCAGCTCACACCGAGTCTGAGCAGCAACGATCAAGACCGACTCCTCCGGCAAGTCCAGCAACTCGGCGACTGGTACCAACTCGAAGGCGAGATGGCAACGCAGTGGGAATCCAACTTCCCGGACATCGCTCGGTGCAGCTCGTGTGAGAGCGACAACCCAGTCGATAACGCCTACTGCTGCGAGTGTGGAGAGGCGTTCGAGGGAGGGAGCTGGCAGTCGCGGCGTGAGCAACTCGACTTTCGCTTCGTGGTGTCGGACGTCTCGAGAGTGGAAGCTGCGATCGCAGAGTTCGACGAGCTGTACGACCACGAAACTTCAGAAGCTGTCGTTCGAGAGCTTTGCCGTGTTGGCAAGCGTATATGCCCACGCTGCTCGCTCCGCTGTCCTGCTGGAAGTCGGTTCTGCGAGGCCTGCGGCGCCACACTCTATTCGTCAATGGCCGACAACGGCGATTCTCTCGTATCGCCATCAGCCGTTGCCGTCCGTTTGGTGCTGCAGTCGGAGATCCAGCGACTGAAGTGCATCCTGCAGCAATCGCGGGAACAGGAAGCAGCGTGTCAAAAGGCAAACGAGGTGCCACCGCTGGAACTCCCGTGCAGTAGATGCAACGAGCTGAACTCCGAGTTCGAGATCTTCTGCCGCGAGTGCGGCAACGACATCGAGATCATCCGCGCCAACCCCCTTTGAGATTTGTGTGTCGTCGATCTACAGAATATATCTCGGTGAGTATGGTCTTCATTCTTCGCCCCTCCAGTTCGATTCGACTGGTCCGCGAACTTGTTAACCGACATGCTTGTGGATCAGAATGGATGTCGGAGATGCCAGACATCGGCAAAGCGCTGCATTGATCATCAAACAGCACATCTCTTTTGCATCTGCCCCTCCCAACAATCTTGACATTCCCATGTTGCACTCTTGATGACCTGCGTCTCGAAGTCGGTTCATATCAGTGCTTTGCAATTCAGTCACTGCAATGCTCATCCACCGACAAGTCGAGTTCGTAGCGCTATCCTGAGTGCGCTACGGTCCTGTTTAGAGCTGCGACATCCATTCCGTCGACGTCCGCTACCGATGTGCTTCTGCTGACAGTGTGCGTGCGTTGCGAGCGTTGCAAGCCACTCCGCAGTCCGCGTTGTGCTTAGGAATCGGGAGTAATTCCGTGCCTCGTGACGTAGCGCTATCCTCCAAGACAGCCCTGGCAAGGAGAGCGAAGCGGACAGACAAGCAGCGACGAGCGCTGATTTTGAGAACGCACCGCCGAGGCACGACGAGCCTCGCCTTCACTGCTGCATCTCATCATGGGTTGTGACGAGTACACTACCAAGAAAGCGTGACGCTGCGAGCCCGAAGCTACTCATTCGGTGTTGAGGCCGAGTATGGCACTACATGTCTGACTCGATTAAGATTTGGTCGGGGGTGGACGACGCGTCACGTTTTCTGAAGGCCCCGCACCTCGCACTCGGTCGAGTTTCACCGTGTCGAACTGTTCGAACAGTCGAGTTGCGTGCTGCATGCAACCACACTATTATCGTAATCACAGTGTATGTCGATCGCCATGCACTCAATGTGCTGCGCTCCAGCTCGACGGACGGAGCCTCTCGATTGGACGTGTGCAAGTCCTCTCGCGATAGTTACCTGCACATGTGACATGCCCAGACAAAGAGATCCAGACGCTAGTCCTGTCTCTGACCATCGCTCTCGCGCGCCTCGGAGCCAGCGATCGATCCGCGTCACCACTGCTCGGGCGAGCGGCCATCGCTCGCACCTTGCGAGTCGCAGGCCACGATGGAGCAACAAACAGACGGGCCTTGAAGTTGCGCCAGTGATTGGAGGAGAGCCCGCTGTCGAGCTGCCAGGTGATACCCACTTACTGTAAGTTTGCATCTGTTCGTTCAGCCTCCTGCAGCGTGGCGAGCTCCGCTTCTTGTCCCCAGATCGGTTCGGCCATTCCCCATCCTGCGCTCTCCGCAACACACCAATCCCAGCGAGTCACCCGCACCACTCACCTCCCACCCACCTCGACTGGAGCAAGATGGTGTTCTTCACGCGCGAGGACCTCAAGATCGGCTTCAACTTCTTCTGCGTTGTGTACGGGATCGGCACGCTCGGCATCCCGGCGAGCTTCGCGCGCGCTGGGCCGGCGTTCGCCGTCATCGCGCTGCTCGTCATGGGCGCGGTCAACATCGCCTCATGCGTCGCGCTCTCCAAGGTCATGCTCGCTGCGCCGAAGAACGTCAAGACGTACATCGACGTGGGCGAGTGGGTCGCCGGCCAGCCCGGCCGCTACGCGGTGCTCATCTCGCAGTTCGGCGTCTGTCTGCTCGTGCCCTGCGCCTTCCTCGTGCTCGGCGGCATCCTGCTCGACGGCGTCGTGCCGGACGCCTTCGAGCCGGAGGTCTGGAGCGTCATCATGGCCGTGTCCCTGCTGCCCATGGTACTCACGCCGACGATGAAGGAGGGCTCGACGACGGCGCTCATCGGCTGCCTCGGCACGGTGCTGGCCGACGGCATCGCGCTGTACGTGGTCAGCGACAAGATTGGCGACCACCCGTCTGTGGTGGCACCGGACTTTGTCTTCAAGGAGGTCGCGACCATGTTCGGCAACCTCGCGCTCGCGTACTCGGCCGCGGTCATGGTCCCGGAGCTCCAGCGCGAGCACTCGCAGCCCTCGCGCATGCCGCGCGTCGTCGCGTGCACGATGGCGTTCACCGCGTGCCTCTTCCTGACCATCGGCCTGTCGGCGTACAGCTTCGTGGGCTGCCAGATCCCGGGCAACCTGCTCTTCGCGATCAACGGCGCGGCGCTCAACCTGAACGCGACACGGGGCTCGATCGTGCTCGCGTACCTCTTCATGCAGGTGCACATCAGCATCGCGTTCACCGTGATCCTCAACCCCGTGCTGTACCTCGGCGAGCGCGCGATCCTCGGCATGCACAAGCGCGCGCCGCTGGCGTTCGTGGACGAGGAGTCGCCGGCCGTCACGGGCTACGACAAGGTGGCGACGCCGCAGGAGCGCGCGGAGAAAGCGACCGAGCTCACCCGTTCCCAGTCGCTGACGTCGGTCGCCGACTCGGAGCGCGAGCACGAGTCCGACGAAGCGCTCCGCGCCGAGTACCGCGGCGCCGGCGTCGTGCTCAAATTCGTCGTACTGCGCATCGCGATCGTCGCACTCCTGCTCGTGTGCGCGATCGAGTTCAAGGACCACTTCCTCGACATCACGGACTTTGTCGGCGCGTCGGCGATCACGGTCGGTGGCATCCTCCTGCCCATCGCGTTCTACGTCAAGGTCTTCTGGCACACGACGCCGCTGTACGCGAAGCTCGGCGCGCTCGTGGCGATCCTCGTCTGCGCCACAACGGGCGCATACGTGACGTACCTCTCGGGCAAGGCGCTGTTCACAGACGCAGTGGCGTCCGCGCCGTTCCCGTTCTGCCCCGCCGAGTACCGCGAGGTTGTGTATACGAACGCGACGCACTACGGCATGTAAGCGGGCCTCGTCACCTTTCTTCACACACGCCTGCCAGCTGGAGCAACGGCCGACCGCAAGGACCCACAGCGCCTGCGCTTCGCCCTTCCTCCAGCGTCTGAAGCTAGCGACATCTTTATCTCTCTATACACGTGACTCTTTCGTATGCATCGTTCGTTGGGTCAACTGTCGCATGCTTAGAGGCGTGTGTGTGTGTGTGTGTTTGTCTCTCTCTCTCTCTCTCTCTCTAGTTGTCTGTCTATTCGAAGGAGGCGCCGCCGCCGCACGTCTTCTTGCAGATGCCGGTGAGGATCTTGCGGCCGTACGGGATGTAGCTCGCCGAGTACCACACGGCGGCCACGAACTGGATGAACACGAGCAGGAGCACGAGGCCGCCGAGGTGCGGAACCTGTTGCATAGGCAAGAGAGTGAGAGAGAGACGCACACACGGCACGTGAGCCACAGGAGGCCTCCGGGTCAGTCGATGGGGTCCGAGACACGCACCGCAATCGCGACCACGAGCACGACGACAATCATCGAGAGGTAGATGATCGCTGCGACGCGCCGCACGGGCTTCATCATGAGCTTCACCTGCTCCTTCGGGCCGACGAGAAACCCGGACCTGCCATCAACCAGCAGCAGCAACACCGGCGCATTCAGATCAGCAACGCCACAGTAACTGTCGACACGTAGCGAGCATGAATGCTGCACCGTCAGACGCACCCGCAGAGCGCGATGACGTTCCCAATCGAGTACGTGATGCCGAACTTGGCGCCGTTCGCGCTGCCGCCGATGAGCGCGAATGTCGACTGCGACGCAACGCGCCAACGCACAGACGGTTAGTTAGCGCTGCCAGTGAGCGACACATGCGCTGTCGATAGTGAGCGGAACGTACGCCGAAGCTGAGCAGGTACCCGAGGCAGAAGCACGTGGCGAAGCCCGTGAGCCGCTGCCTGCGCGAGAGTGACGGACACGTCTTGGGGAGCGACTCGGAGGTCGAAACCGTTGGCGCCGCCTTGTCGCGGCCAATGATCACTTTGATTTGCTCCATTTGGCTTGTGGGTCGAGAGGCGGAAGGAGACCCGGAGAAGGTGGCAGGCAGCAAGGGCTCTTGTGTCTGGTTTGGGAATGACACGAAAGTCGGCGAAGGCAGAACACCCAAATCCGTGGCAGAACGAGTACCTGCGAGTGACCAACCAAAAATAGACCGCGAAACGTACCTATTGGTGACGCGAGTGTGGCAGCAGCCACAGTGAACCCATGTTGGCAATGTCCATTCAATCAAGTGCATTCCGCACGACGAGCAACCCTGTGATCCGATCTCTCTCTCTCTGTTTCGAACCCCTCCTTTGCTTCACGATGCAACCCCCGGACGCCCGTAACTGCCTCGCACTCAGCGCCGGCTGCCCCGCTTCTCGTCCGCCCGGCCGCCCTTGCGCGCGTCCGTGAGGAACTGGTCGAGCCCGAACGGGTCGTCGCCGCTGTCGCTGTCGCTGTCGTTCCGGCGGCTGCGCTTGCGGTCGCGCCCGAACGAGTCCGAGCGCGAACGGGAGCGCGAGCGGTGGCTGCGACGCGACGGCGCCGGCGCGCGGCCGCGGTCCCGCGAGCCGCCACGAGACCGCGAGCGCGAGCGCGACGGAGAGCGCCGGCGCGGCCGCGACCGCGAGTACGACGGCGAGCGCGAGCGCGACACGGACCGCGAGTGGCGCCGCTCTGCACGCGCACGCGGAGGGGGCGAGCGCGCAGCGCCACGGCCGCGGCGACTCGCGTCGCGCTCATTGTCGTTGTCGCCGTCGTCCTCGTCCTCGTCGTCCTTTGTCGTGTCGTACGAGAACTGCACGGGCCCGTCGCGGCCGCGGCCGACCTGCTCCGTGCCGCGGAACTGCTTGTCCGCCTTAAAGCGCTTCGTCTGTCCGTCGCGCAGGTCCTCGAGCTGCTTGTCCGGGTCGCCGTGGCCGGCGTCGTCGCCCTTTGGCCGGTATACGCTCGCCTTCCCGCGGTCCACGAGCGGCTTCGAGTAGACCGTGTAGTCGTCGTCGGCGCCAAAGCCCGAGCTGAGCCCCTGCGACTGATTAAACAGCCGCGAGTCGAAGAGCGCGTCGCCCGCGAGCTTGCCGGAGCCCTGCAGCTGCCCGAGCGCGATCTTCTCCGACACGTCGCGGTCGTCGTCGCGCGTCAGCTTGCCCTTCTTTCCGAGCTTCTGCATGCGCAGCTCGCGCTCGCGCTCCTTCTTGCGCTCGCGCCGGATGCTGTCGCGCTCGCGGCGGCCGCGCGGGTCGTCGTCATCGTCGTCATTGTCGTTGTCGTCACGCTCTCTGTCGCTGTCGTCACTGTCGCGACGCCCACGACTGTCACGACGCCCGCGTCTGTCGTGGTCGGCGTTGTCACCGTCGCCGCCTCCGTTGTCGCCGTCGCGGTGCGGGATCCCCGAGCGCTCGAGCCGCGCCTTGGACGCGAGCTCGCGCAGCTCGCTCTCTTTCTGCTCCTTCTGCTTCATCGCGAGCTTCTTCTGCACGGTCGCGCGCAAGTTCACTTCCTCGCGCGCCTTGCGCTCCGCGATCGCGAGCGCCTCGGAGAGTGACGCAAAGTTGTCGTTCACGGTCACCTGCTGGAGCCCGCGGCCGTCGGCTGCGAGCCGCTTGTCGAGCGCGATCGTAAAGCCCTTGGAGTTCTTCCAGTTCGAGATCATTGGCGGGATCTTCCACGACTGCTGGTCCTGCAGCGTGAGCTTGCGCGGCGGCGAGTGGAGCACCGGCACGGGCGGCGACGGCGGCCCGCGCACCGCCTTCTTGTGCTGGAACTTGGGCGGCTCCATCGGGTCCTTTGCGACCTCGACCATGCGGATGATGCGCTGCTGGGCTTGCGCGCCCATGTGGCCCTGGTCGTGCGGCGTGTAGCGCACGTACGTCGCGGTCTCCTTTGCGCTCTGCTGCCGCGCGACGGCCCCTGCGGTGCGCTGCCCGACCACGAGCGCCTGCAGCGCGTCGCGCGTGCGGGCTGCAGTCGCCAGCTCGTCCTCGCGGCTGGGCGGCGCCAGCGCGTCCGCGCTCACGGTCTTCTCCGCCAGGTCGCTCAGCCGCGTGAACACCTTGGTCTTTGTGCGGTGGTGCTGCGTCACCACCGCGTCGTAGCCCGCGCTGCCGTCCTCGCCGCGCACCTGCAGCGCCAGCGTGCCCCCCGCGCCGCTCCGCGCGCCGCCGCCACCCGACCGCTTCTTTCCCATGCCCAGCGGGAACTGCGCGACATGCAGCTCCGGGTACGCGCCGCCATCGCCAAAGTCCGCGGCGCTGCGCGGCACGAAGCGCTCGCGAACTCGCCGCGGATACGGCGGCGGCGCGGCGCGTGGGGCGGCATCGGTGGCAACGCCCGGAGCGTCGGCGGGTGTAGCGTCGACCGCTGGGGCCGCCTCTGCGTCGCTGAACGTCGTGTACGAGCGCACAGGTGCCGGGAAGAGCGCACTCATGGCCGCGGCGTTTACGAGGATTTCCTGGTAGTGAAGGAAGCGCGGGAATGGAAAATGAAGGGGGCGAAATGACTGGACGTTTTTAGGGCTTCCAGGTGGGAACAAGGCTTGGAATAGTGAGAGTTGATTTAGGCAAGGGGTATTTCAGTCTGTCACCGAATAGAAGGACGTATTGAATCCTGAAGCGGCGGACAATTAATTGTGACTCCATCTGAAAGTGATGGAGACACGCCTCGAGCTGCGTCGACGGTTGCTTCGGATCGACGCCGACTCGGGCGCGGACGTGCAAGCGCTCCATCACGACGCCACTCACCATACGCTCAGCGCGTACCCTCTGCGCAGGCAGTCGCTCAAGGAAGCCAGGAAGCAGCTCCCGCAAGCGAATGAAACATGCACAACACCCCATGATGGCACCGCGGATACCGTTGACGACGACGAAGAGGACGACGCTGGCGACGATGAGAACGACGGAGACGACGAAGAGGAAGGCAGCGACGACGACGCCACTGAGGCTGGCGTGCAAGGCTCTGGAGCCGCGAACCAACTGCCTCGACGGAACGACAAGTGCGAGACGTCGCCGGTCGTGAAGCTGCTGTTCAGTCGCCATGGCATAAACCGCGGTCCGACCGTCTGCTTCGAGTACCCGCTGCACCTCAGCGTCACACGCGAGTACCCAGTGTACGCGGACGGCACGACGCCGCGTGTCGTGGTGCTGAGTGCGCAGGACTGTCCGCTGTTCTACAAGACCCACTGGGAGCGCAACTGCGTCAAGAACGCGTTTGCAGTCGCGGGGCTGACGCGCACGAAGAAGAGGTGGTCCGGCTGGCACGTCGCGTGGGCCAAGCACGTCGCGAAGACCAAGTTCAAGCTCTTTGGCGACAACCAGCCGCACGCGCAGGTGTTCAACCACTTCCCAGATCCGTGGGTCGTCGGCCGGAAGGACCGCCTCCTGCGCACGCTCACGGCGCACAAGCGCCGCTTCGGCGCCAGCTACGGCTTCTTCCCAGAGGGCTTCACGCTCCCGGACCAGATGGACGCGTTCCGTCGCGCGGTGCAGCGCGAGGACGCCGCGCTGGTAGCGAGGACGCTACCGGAGACCAGTTCCACTCGCCCCAAGGCGTCCAACGGGTCGATCTGGATCCTCAAGCCGCCAGCGTCCGCGTGCGGGCGAGGCATCCGCGTGCTCGCGTCCAAGGACGTCGACGGGGTCGCGCGCGACAAGAGGTACGTGGTGCAAAGGTACCTCGCGAGCCCGCTGCTGCTCGACGGCTTCAAGTTCGACTTGCGCCTGTACGTGGTCGTCACGAGCGTGGACCCGCTGCGCATCTACCTCTTCAACGAGGGCATCGCGCGCTTCTGTACGAGCACGTACTCGCTTGCGAACCTCAAGAGCCGTTTCAGCCACTTGACCAACTATTCGGTCAACAAGGTGAACGATAACTTCGTCGAGAACGCGGACGTCGACGGCGCCGGGAATGCCGGCAGCAAGTGGAGCCTGACGGGGCTGCTCCGCCACCTCGAGGCCACGGGCGTCCTGACCGACCCGACGAGGCTCCAGGCGCAGATCCGAGCGATCGTGTGCAAGACCATCATCGCCGCCGAGGCGCACTTGACGCCGCTCGTGCACCAGTGCGTGCGGAAGCCGCTCCGCTGCTACGAGCTCTTCGGCTTCGACGTCATGCTCGACAGCAGCCTCATGCCGTGGCTTCTCGAAGTGAACGTATCGCCGTCGCTCATGGGTGGCTCGCCGCTCGACAAGCGCGTCAAAGGGCTGCTGCTCAGCGACATCTTCCACTTGGTCGGCGTGCCCGTGTCCATCAGCAGCCTCCCCGTCGGAGTGCTGCCGGACGACCTGGACCCGAGAGCAGCGTCCGCGGTGCCAGCGACCAACACCCAGCACCAGCAGCCCCCGCCTGTGTCGACGCCGCACCTCCGCCGGCAGAGCTCCGCAGCAAGGAGCGGACTGCACCGGCGGTCAGTGAGCAGCAGTGCCAGAGCCGCCTCCAACAAGCAGCTGCACGAAGTCGTGCTGGACCCGAGCGTGCCGCACTTTGAGAACAACCACCTCGAGCTCTTCGCGCCGAGCGACTGGGATATGATCCACCAACTGGAGGACGAGATGGACCGCCTCGGCCACTTTGAGCGCATCTTCCCGAGCCCGACGAGCGCCGACGACACCGCCCAGTACGCGCCATTCTTCACATGCCAGCGGTACTCGAACGCGCTCTGCGCCAAGTGGGTGAGCACGCAGATCCGGAACCGAACACGGCGGCAGCAGCCGCACGCAAAGCAGCAGCGAAAGCCGCAAGCATCTGCGCCGCCAAAGCGGTAGCCACGCTGGAGGGGGGGAGGCTCTCGGCAGCTTCACTACTTACTGATCGTCGCTCGCAGCTTCCGATTGGTCGTCGTCTTCGTCGTTGCGTTCGTCTTCCAATATCACACGCTTGCTCGCTTTGCTGGCAGAGAAGGCGACAGGTGCGCGACTCGACTGCTGCCGCGTGTTTGCGACGGTCGAGCGACTCCGGCTGCTCGGGCCGACGTCGCTGTCGATGCCCTCGAACCCTCCTCGCACTCTCGCGTGGCTCGAGCCCCTCCCACGCTTCACAGCCATCGTCCGACGCGCCGTCATCGCGTCTGCAACGCACACGACGCCGTGGTTCGCCTTCAGCGAGTTCCTCTCGGTCAGCGCGAGCGCGGTCTCCACCGACGGCGCCTGTGCTGAGCCCAAGATCGCTGCCAGCGCGGACCCCGCGGGCTCGCGCGGGCCCATCACGATTTGCTGGCCCACACGCGCGCCATAGAGCGTAAGGCGTCAGTCGCGCGGACTGGAACACTCTACAAAGCGCAACTTTACCACGGGTCCACGCACCGATGCCTCCCGCGTGGCAAACATGTTGCTCCGGCGCGCGCCGACGTCCCGCCCGGCCTGGAAGCAGTTGCGCGGCCCTTCGATGATCTTCGCGCGGCGCCGCAGCTTCATGACCATCGCCACCTCGGTCATCTTCTTCTGCAGCGCCTCCAGCATCGCCGGCGACGGCAGCTCGCTCATGAGCACCGGGCCGCCGATGGACTCCTGGTCGCTCAGCAGGCTCTCGGCCTGCAGCACCTCGAGACAGCGCTGCATGATGGCGCGCACCCGCGTGTGCTCCTGGTTGCGCACCTCCCGCAGCTCGTTGTACGACTCGATCCGCGCCAGCAGCGCGCGGACCTTGGCCTGCATTTCGACGTGCAGCGTTCTGGACACTTCGTGGTCCCCGCGGATGCTCGCGTGGCGCGCCGCGGCGTCCTTTGCGAGCCGCTGGGCCTCTCGCTGCAGTGCGGCGGTCTCTTCCTCGAGCGCCAGCGTCGCCATGTACTTGGACAGCAGCTGCTCCTCGACCTCGACGAAGCTGTCGACGAACGCCGTCAGATCCGAGCACCCGAGAGACTTCTGGACGAGCTGGAACGCACTCTGCGTAGCGTAAGAAGAGAGAGAGAGATGCCAAGTGAGCGGAGACCTCCGCTTGCGTCTGATACTCCCACCTGGATCTGATACGTGCACATCAGCACCCCGTCTCACCTGATAACTGAGACGCGGCATTGATGCGCTGGTATCAGGTGACGTCACAGTGGTAGATCCCCCACTCCCAGACGCTGCTTGCTGCGCGAGAGCAGCGCTGGGAGCCCACCTACCACCGTGGTCGTGCGGCGACACCCGGCGGATCGCGTTCCTTTCTTGCACGGCGCTCATGAGCTTCTCGACGTCCACGATCACGGCCTCGTCCGGCGGCAGGTTCAGCCGCTGCTCCTCCGCTGCGAGCTCCGCCTTCTTCTCGAGCTCCACCAGCTCGCTGGACACGACGTTCCGAGTCGACTTGAGCGCCCAGATCTTGTCCTGCGCGCCGGCGTTCAGGCGCCGGACGTCCTCGATGTCGACCTCCAGCTTCCGCCGCACCTTCTTCAGCGACGTGATCTCGCGGCGCACGCGGTCGACGTCTTTGCGCACCTGCTGCTGCGCTGTGAGCAACTTCATGTACTCTTCCTCGGCCTTCGACAGGCGGTGCTGCATGATCGCGGAGCAGTGCGCCACCGCCACGTCGTTCTCGTGCACCGCGTTGACGCCGCGGACGTGCCTGCGGATCTGCGCGACCTCCGCGTCGAGCCGTGCCTTGTCCTGCTCCAGGTCCGCGAGCTGGTCGCGCATGCCTCGGATCTGCGCCATGTACGTGGCGTCGCACTCCAGCAGGTGCTCCACAGCCCCTTTCAGCGGTGGCTTCTTGTGCGCATGCGTGCTCCGCTGCGCATTTTCCTCTGAGCCCCCCGCGCTGCGGAGCGCCACTCGCTGGCTGAGCGGGAGCTGCGCTTCGACGACGCTCTTGCTCCGCGATCGAAACGCGCCGCGATTCGCTGTCGACACTATCAGCAGTTCGCTTTGCGACCGTCCGCTGTTGCTGCTGTGCTCCCCGCACGCTGCGTTCCCAGGACTCGTCGACGCCAGCGACTCGTTCTTCGCTCCGAATGCGCCGCCTGCTCCAGTGGCAGCCAGCGCGCTGCTCCGGTGACTCAACGCGTTTGTACTCAAACTGCGGCCAAGCCGCTTCATCATCGACAGCTTGTCGGTCACAGGGTTCAGTACTCCAGCAGTGGAGCTGTTCATAGCCGCTGCTGAGCTCGCTGCTAGGACGGAGCGAGGCTGCCTTGGTGCCGTTAGCGGAGTCGAGATGTCGCCCCGCTCTTCCTCCTCGTCGTCGCTGCGCTCGCCTTCGGTCGGTGCCACAAACTTCCTATTGCTGCTGCTGCTGCTGCTTTCCAAGTGCGGCGTCGTTTCGCTCTTCCTGAGGCCCGTGGCGCGATGAAGCGCTCCACGTTGTGCCGACGCTTCTGATGCTGGCGCCTCCAGCAGCGCGGCGCTCGCGGACGCGGCCATTCGCGGGGGTGGCGGCAGGCGTTTGCGCCGCCGGATCGGCTTCTCGCTCATGTACACAAAGTACTGGTTCGGGTTGTCCTCGCTCGCCTGCACGCGCGCCACGACGCCCGTTTGCTGCAGCAACTCGAGCGCCTTGCGGTTGCCCAGCAGGTACTCTCGGCGCTTGCCCAGGTGGCTGTCGAGCAGCGCGTTGTACGCGGGGATGCCGACCGACGGCAGGAACCTCGTCGAGAACGCTTTCGGCGCAGCGCCAGCACCAGCCGCAGGCGTCGGGCCCGCACGCTCCGTCATGATCGCGACCAGCAAACGCGCAATGCCCACTGACGACGTAACGCTGCGAAAGGTTCCATCCTGGGCTATTTGCGACCTTGCCACCTTGCCACCTTGACTTTTAGCCTCACCACAAAGTCCACGCTGAAGTCGACGACTTGCAAACTTTGTGTTTCCGTTGC
>SMMQ01003096.1:4762-19049 GCA_008271595.1 [Pythium] brassicae (nom. inval.) | reverse complement strand
CACCCCTGACGCGTTGCTGTCGGTACAGGAGGCCGAGTCCCGCGTTGTGTGCCTCAAGATCGTCGGGAAGGAGCTCCCAGAGCTGCTTGGCGACGGCTTCCTCGTCTACTTGCTGCACCACCCGTCGCCGCAGATCGTGCAAGCAGCGGTCGAGTCGTGTTCGCACAGCTCCCGCAACTCGCGGATGCTGATCCCGGCGCTCGTGAAGCACCTGCCGAACTCGGCGCTCCGGGCGGAAGTCGTGGCGGCGCTCAAGTGGTTCGACCCGGCCGCGCTGTGGGCGACGCTGTCCCAGTACATCGAGTCCATCGTGCAGTTCCCGGACCGCGCGGTCGCGACTGCGAGTGCGAGCAGCGTCGAGCAGAAGCGGGAGGCGCTCACGGGCGCGCTCAAGGTGCTTGAAGCGAGCAACTTCCCGCTCGAGGACAAGCTCAATCTGCTACTGTCGCTGATCGACGCGCTCCTCGTGACCCCGGCGGCGGCGGGCGAGTCGGGCGACAGCGCCGACGTCGACATTCTGCACCAGCTCTTCAGCAACGACGCTGAGCTGGAGGAGCTCGCGGTGGATGCGTTGCTGACTCTGGTGAGGGGAGGGGATCGTGAGGCTGGTTGGTCGATCCGTTGCTCTCTGCTGGATGCTCACTACGCCCTTGTCTGCTCTGCTCCTTCCGACAGATCTCGTCGACAGACGAGAAGGTCGTGCACGCGCACTCGCTCGCCATGAGCTCGATCCACCACGCGCTCACCACGAAGATCCGGCAGGCGTACGAGATGCGCCACGCGCTCCAGCTCTTCCACCAGATCTGCCCGCGCACCGCGACAGCCATCGAAGAGACGTCGCCGCTCTTGCTGCAGCACGTCGAGCACAGCTTGCACGACGCGCAGCGCCTGCTGCTCAAGCTCCTCTCGACTGGCTTCCCGCGAGCCTTCAACGTGTCGGTGATCTTGGAAGGACTCCAGTCCGACGTGCCGCAAGTGCTCTCGGCCATCCAGGTCGGTCCGACACGGACGCACGCCCTGTTGCTGCTGCTTTGTCATTGATCCTGACTGCCTTCGATGGGTCCGTGTGGTGGTGTGTGGGCAAACAGGAAGTACTCGAGAGCCTCCTGCCGTCGTCGTACAAGACGCTCGTGCTCCCGCTCCTGTTCCCGCAGAGCGCGTCCACAAAGTCGACGGCCAAGGTGCGTGCGCTCTGCTCATTCGGCTATGCGTCTCGCTGGTCAACAGCTGACTGGAACCACCGACTCGGTCGATCACCCTTTCGAATTCCCAGATGGAGCGCGACGTGGCCGAGTTCTTCGCCGGCAAAGACGGCGTCGACATTCTGCTCGACGTGCTGAGCCACCCAAAGCCCCACGCGGAGCTCGCCGCGCTCGCGCTCCAGTACTTCTTGCACATCGCAGCGGACCACGCCGGGTGCCTGAGCGCGGAGCTGAAAGTGCGGTGCGAGTCGCGGATCCTGCCACAGCTCGTGGCGAACGAGTTGACAAAAGAGCTGCTCGTCGAGACGTTCCACAGGTGGGCTCTCGTGTTATCTGGTGGGTTCTGCGTTGTCGCTTCAGTGTCTCACGACCCCATCGCGCACTCACGACCTGCAGCCGCCCAGAGGTGCTGTCGTACGAGTCCGTTCCGGAGGTGCGGGAGTGCGACCCACCGCTGATTTCGAGGATCGCGGTACGGCGGCACTGCACTCTGGGGGAGATCGGCGTGCGTCGTTGGATACTGGGAGTCTGACGACTGATCCATGGGGCGGCGCCGTGACTACTTTGCTCCTCTGGAGCAGATATCGAACTGCCTGCGGTACTCGTCGCTGTTCGAAAGCGTGTGTGCGATTGGGATCCTGCGCGTGCTGTCGCACCACTTCGTCCCGACCAAAGTCGCAAGAGGAGAGACGATCGTGCGGGAAGGCGACCTCGGTACGAGCGCGCCGGAGTGGACCCTGGCGTGTGGTGTTGTTGCTGGCTGGTTGGTTCGTTCCCTGACGCTTGAATCTCTCGCGTGGCGCAACGAGCAGCGACTGCGATGTACGTCGTCGCGAGCGGGACCGTGCAGCTGCACAAAGAGCGCCGGATCTTCGCTGAGCTCGGATACGGCGCGTGCGTCGGCCAAGCCGCGCTGCTCATGCACAGTCTGCACGCGGGCAAGCACATCGCGTCCGCCACGGCGCTGTCCGACTGCATCCTGCTGAGCGTGTCCCGAGACGACCTCGACGCGCTCATGAAGGAGACGCCCCGAGTGTCGCGCGGCGTGCTGAACGCCGTCGCGTCATCGCTTCGGTGGCTCTACTACGAGGTTTGGGCTGTGCTGCAGCCACTAGTGTGTCTCGTATCCCCTTGCTACGGTTGCTGACCGCGTCGTCTTTGCTGCTGCGCTGTGCTGCGTCCTCACAACGCAACAGCCACTGCAGGCCATCGCACAGTCCGGCTGCCTCCCGCGTCGCGACCGCGCCGCGTCGCTGACCGCGATCGCGCCCCGCGTGCTCCCAGGCGACGACGACGACCCGCTCGTCTCGGCGACAGAGACGCTCTCGTCTGACCTGCGGGCAGTGCTCTCTGTCGACCGCGCGGCCAAGTCGTTTCTGTACACCATCGGCCGCTCGCGGTCGTCGCAGCCGGGCGCGCCGCTGTCGGCGCCCAGCGGCCGGGCGCGCAACCTGAGCTTCCAGGGGCCGCCGCCGACGTCGATGCCGAGTATCCAGCCCGAGAGCGGCTTCCCGTCGCGCGGCGGCATGTTCAGCCTCTCGGACGGCTCGGACTACACGACGTTCGAGAAGTGCTTAAGCCTCAAGGGCTCGCAGCTCATGAAGAACCTCGACGACGACAAAGTGTCGCTGGCGGCGCAGCTCGCGCGCGTCGTCACGCTCACGCACGGCGAGACGCTGTTCGCGGACGGCGCCGCGGCGACGAGTGTCTTCGTGGTCGTCGACGGCGCGATCTCGATCACGCACCAGGGCCTTGATGGCCCATCGACGCTAGAGCTCCGCGACGGCGACTGCTTCGGAGAGGAGGTGCGTGCTCTGGCCTTCTTGCTCGCTCGCTCTCGCCGCCTGGGACTGACTGACTGACTGACTGCTCGTGGCTGCTGCTGCTGCTGCTGCGCCGACCCGCTCAGTCGTTCGTCCCGAAAACGAATCTCCGGGGACCCGCGGTCGCCGTCGGCCGCGTGACGCTGTTCGAGCTCCCGACAAAGGACCTGGTCGACCTGAGCGAGCAGCACCACGACATCATGCACGTGATCCTGGCCTGGATGGCGCAGAAGCTCGCGCGCGCGACCGAGACGATGGTCGCGCCGCTTCTCTCGCCGGTCCACGCGGCGTCGCGCGCGCCGGCGACGTTCTGGGAGGCGGACGAAGAGGCCGCGGCGTCCCCGTCGTCCGGCCTCTCGCGCCAGCGCAAGGCCAAGTCGCGGGCGGAGACGAGCTGACCGCAACACCCGAGCCCGCCTACTGTCGAGAATGGGGTTTGCATCAGCTCTTGCGGTTTCGAAGCGCGCGTTGACTGGAGGCGTGGCGATGTTGGTTGGGAGTCAATACACTTTGGGCTGCTGTCTGCTGCAGAGTTCGGTCGGTCTCTGGTGCGGAGCTGACTGGTCCGCGGTTGAGCTCGCGTTACTGTGAGAGATACCAGCTCGGTTGAGGCAGGAAGAACTGATACTGAAAAGGCGACTTCGTCCCTCTCACACGAGACGAGCTCGTCAGGCCGCCGCGCGCTCCGTTCGGCGCCGGCAAAGTCCCGAGCTTCGTGGGCGAGCGGCTCACGCACCGCAATCTCCTATCACGTAACAAACATTACGCGGCATCCAAAGTGTGTTTATAAATCATTCCATTTTTCATTGTCCCACCAAGACGAAGTTGAATGTGTTTTCTGCGGATTCTCGCCCAGCTCTCCGCCATTCTCTCCACACCGCGAGTTTGCTCACACTACCACGCAGGGAGAACCATCAGGTCGGTCGGTCGCTCGCTCTCGCTCTCGATGAGCAGCAGCGCGGCCGAGTTCGAGATGGCGGTGCTCTGCGCCTTCCAGTACGCGAGCGCGAGCCTCGCGGACGCGCCGGCGCAGGCGCTTAAGCAGCAGGCCGAGCGCTTCTGCGCGTCGGTCAAGGCGAGCGCCGACGGCTGGCGGCTCGCGCTCGAGCTCTTCGAGTTCTCAGAGCACGAGGAGGTCAAGTTCTACGCGCTGCAGGCGCTGCAGGAGGCGCTCGCAAAGGGCGTGGCGGACGACGCGGTGGCCGCGCGCGTGCGCGCCGCGCTGCTCGCGTGGCTGCGCGAGAACGCCGCGTTCGTGGAGCGCAAGGCGCCGTACCTCAAGACGAAGCTCGCGGTCGTCGTCACGCTGCTGATCAAGCGCGATTACCCGGCGCGCTGGCCCTCGGCGTTCGCCGAGCTGCTCGCGCTGCTGCCGCAGGGCGCGGCGATGGTCGAGATGTACTTTCGCGTCCTCGTCGCGATCAACGAGGAGATTGTCGAGTTTGACGCGCAGCGCTCGCCTGCCGAGGCGGCCGCGAACATGCGCATCAAGGACGCGATGCGCGAGAGCGCGGCGATGCGTGACACGATCGACGCGATCTACAACGTGCTCGTGCACTGCGACGCGAGCGCGGTCATGACCGAGCTCAGCTACAGCGCGCTCGAGACGCTCAAGCGCTACATCAGCTGGGTCGACCTCGCGCTCGTCGTGAACGACCGCCTGCTGCCGCTGCTCTTTACGCTGCTGCGCGAGAGCGCGGCGCTGCGGGGCCCCGCGGCGAACTGCGTGTTTGAGATTGTCGACAAGGGCATGGCCCCGGAGAAGAAGCTCGCGCTCTTCCAGCAGCTCCAGCTTGTCGACGTGCTCCGCGGGCTCCCGCTCGAGGACGACGACGCGTTCGCCGAGGAAGTCGGCGAGGTCGTGAACGGCGTCGGGCTCGAGCTTGTCGAGTGCATGGACGCGTTCCGGCACCAGGAGCGCGCCGAGCTCTTGCAGGCTGCAGGGGTGATGCTGCAGCAGCTCATGCCGCTTGTCTGGGGGCTCTTTGCACACGAGACAAAGGACGTGTCGGAAGAGGTCTTTGAGATTGTGAACGCAGTCGGCACGCTGATCCGGGCCGAGGGCGGCGGCGGCGTGCAGCCGTCTTTGGGCCCCAAGGCGGCGTCGGCGACGCTGGCGACGACACCGTCGGCGCTTGACTTGGCGGACGTGTTTAAGCCGTCCGAGTACATCCCGCAGATCTTCCACGGCATCTACCGGCAGACGCGGTACCCGGAGGAGGACGCGGACTCGGACGCGGCCGAGTTTGAAGAATACCGGCGCAGCCTCTACAAGATCTACGTCAACATCACGCGGCTGCGGCCGCTCGACACGCTCGCGTTCCTCGCGAACCTCGCGCAGGAGCTGCCGCCGCAGTTTGCGCAGCTCGACCACCGGGACCTCGAGTCCTTCCTGGCGCTCGTGTACCGCTTCAAAGAAGGGCTCACGACGCTCAAGACTGCAAACTCGTTCGAGGAGCCCAACAGCCCGCTCGTCGACATGGTTGTGCGCATCCACACGAGCATGATCGGCGCCGCGGCCGCGCCCGGCGCGCTCCCGTTCCACTTCCACCCGTCCGTGCTGCTCACGTACTACGACCTGACGGTCCGGTACAGCCGTGTGCTCCAGAACCAGACCGCGCTGCTCCCGGCCGTGCTCGACATGATGTTTGGCGCGAACGGGCTCACGAACGCGCACGTCGGTGTGCGCTCGCGCGTGTGCTACCTCTGTCTCCGGCTCGTGAAGGCGATCGGGAGCTCGGTGACCCCGCACGTGGCGAACATCCTCGTCGCGCTGCAGCCGCGGTTCGTCGTCCCGGACGACGCCGAGACGCTGCGGAAGCAGAACGACCCGTCGTTCATCCCCCCGGACGACCAGCTGTACCTGTTTGAGCTCGCGGGCCAGGTGATCGCGTCGCTCGTGGCGTCGTCGGACCCGGACATGGCCGAGATCAAGTACGAGTACACAAAGGCGGTGCTCGGGCCGCTGCTCCAGGCGCTCGACGCGTCGCTCACAGCGCTGCAGACCCGCGCGCGGCCCGAGGAGTACGTGGGCGAGCGCGCGGCGTCGCTGCTGAACGCGACCGCGCACGTGCTCAAGGCGTTCCGCGGCACGAACTGCATGCTGCACCACCAGGAGACGTTCACGCAGGTGCTCACTGCGGCGACGTGCGTGCTGCGCGTGCTGCCGCGCCACGCCGCGGTGCGCTCGAAGGTCGTGTTCACGCTGCACCGGCTGATCACGGTCCTCGACAGCGAGCACCTGCTGGGCCACGTGTCGGAGGCGTTGCAGCTCTTGATGGCGTACTGCGAAGTGGCGGACGTGGTAGAGGTCGTGCAGCTGCTGGACCAGCTCATCATCAAGTACAAGCGCACGCTGTTCCCGTTCTTTGCGGAGACGACGATGGGCTTTGTGCAGCGCCTGTGCGCGCTCATGCCGCCGTACGCCGGCGCGGCCGAGACGAAGGACGCGGCGCAGCTCGACCGCGAGAAGGTGCAGAAGTACCTCTACGCGTTCTTCCTGCACCTCGTGCTGCACAACCTCGACGGCGTGTTTGTGTGCGAGCGCAACGTCGCGCAACTCGAGAGCGTGCTCCGCGTCGTCGTCGAAGGCAGCGCCGAGGTGACCGAGGCCTCGACGAACCGCGCGTGCTTCACGATCGCCCACGAGCTCGCGGCGCGGTGGCTGCTCGGCTCGCCGGCGCCGTCGCACCCGGAGCTCGAGCTGTCGCCCGAGGGGCGAGCGACGTTCACGCAGTTTGTCGTGCAGGAGTTCACGACCGCGATGTTTGCGCTTACAAAGCGGCACCACTTCCGGCTCGGCGACGCCGAGAGCACGGCGACGATGAAGGAGATCGCGGTGCTCCAGGGGGTGCTCGTTCAGGCGGTCGGCGGCGAGTACGTGCGGTACCTGGCGGACGTGTACCTTCCGTCGATCGGGTGTCCGCCCGAGCTCGCACTGCTGTACGCGGAGCAGGTGGCGACCGGCGACCGCAAGGTGATCCTGGAGGCGTTCAAGGCGCTCGTGAGCCGAATGTGAGTGACAGACGGCGTTGCTTCTCGTGCGCGTGATAGGAGCCCGCTTGGGGGTGCGTTCCGAGTCGGAAGGGAGGGGCGGGATGATGATGAGGCGAAGAGCAGCGGGGAGAGGGGATAGGAGACAGAATAGGTAGACGGGCGGCAGGTGGCGTATGAAGGGAACGAGGGACCAGGGCCAGAGGCAATGGATGGATGATCTCTTTCGTTGTGATACGATTGCGACAGCGACAGCGACAGCGACAGCGACAGCACGGATGCATCAGATCCTCCGGGAGACGTTGATTGGCTCGCATAATCTGATGCACATCTGATTCAGTTTTTTTAGAAAGTTTGTTTTTTCAAACAATTTTTGAAAAACGCGAGTGCGCACAAACAAAATGGCTGCGGTCGGCGGCCGCGGACCCTCGACGGCAGCGCCGCTTGCGGGCGACGCAGAGCTTAGTCTGGGTGAAATCCCAGCGGAGGACGTGCTGGCCACACTGCACCATGGTGACACCCAATCCGACGTGCAGGAGGGCGATGAGAGCGACGGAGAGGCCGACGGCAGCGATGCTGCGTGGCGTTTGGCGCGACCGACGGGCCGTTTATATGGCGCTTTGTATGGCGACGAGGACGGCAGCGCGGAGGAAGATGGCGACGACGATGACGACGACGACGACGACGACGACGACATCGTGCAACGCAGCTGGTCGGCCGAGAACACGTCGCTGGAAGCGGTCGACCGCAGTGCGACGCATGACGACGACGACGACGACGACGACGAAGTGGGTCACGAAGAGGACGACGAGGACGACGAGGACGACGAGGAGGAGCTGCTGGCGCTGCAGTTCCGCAGCGAGCTGGCGGTGCAGTGGTCGACTGTCGAGAGCGCGGCGTCGACGCAGGAGAGCAGCGATCGCGTGGAGGAAAGCGTGCGCGCAGCACTGAGCATTCTGAACCGCCATGGGGGACGCGGGCGCCACGACGACGGTGGCGGCGACAGCGACGGCGAGGTTCAGCGCAAACTGGACGGCGACGAAGGGGAAGAGAACGACAGTCACGCGAACGACTGGGCGGTGGACTACGGCGCGGACGGGAAGCCGTACTACTACGACATTGTCCACGAAGCGATGGAAGCGCGGTGGCCGCAGACAGCGGAGCAGCTTACAGACGCGACTGGCGAGGCTGCTGACGACGCTGTGGGCTCAGACGGGGAGCACGACGCAGAGGACACACACAGTAGCCACGGGGGTCGGGGCACCATCGCTGCGCAGTACGAGAGCGACAACCAGAGCGACCGTGACGACAAGCACGAGTGCGAGGCGGAGCACACGCGCTACAACGAGAACCACGGCGACGAGGACCAGAGCGACGAGGAGGCGGACGCTGGCGGTGACGACGTGGCGGCCCAGAGCCTCCAGCTCCACGCAAGTCGCGCGTCGGACAGCCACCCGACGCAGCAGCAGAACTTCCAGCGCTCGAACTTCACGCTTAGCAACTTCAGCACGCTCACCGACGGCGGCGACGACGAGTGGCAGGAGGCCTACACGGCGAAGGGGCGGGTGTACTACTACAACCGGCGCACGCGCGAGTCGTCCTGGAAGAGGTACGTGGATATGCTCGCATCAGCGTCGCGGCTGCGGGCGCCGGGCTGCGACGGCCCCGCTCGTTCGGCAGCGCGTTCTCACTCGCCCGCGCTCTGTGCAGGCCCGACAACTACGTATCGCGACAGGCGCCGCAGACGCAGCTCGGGTTCGCGAGCTCGTTCTCATCCAGCCGCGGCATCGACAGCGGCCACCACCAGAGCGGGTCGTTCTACTCGAGCTCGGCGTCCGTCGGCAGAGCAACCGCCAGCGCGGCGCTGGGCTCCTCCGAGAGCCAGGACTTCCTCTTCTGCTCCTTCTGCGGACGGAAGACCGTCGGCGCCGACGCGGCGCTGCGCCACGTCCGCGAGTGCAGCGCGCACCGCTATCACCGCGACAACCGCACGGACGTGCACCGGCACTTTGAGCAGCTGCTGGGCCTGCTGGCGGAGGACGCGACGCTGCGGTCGCTGCACTACGCGTCGTCGTTCCCGGAGGCGACACCGATGGCGATCTCGCCCGTCGCGCTGGCGACGTACAGGGACCACGCGAGCGCGTCGGCGTCGTCACCGCGCCGGCGTCCGCAAGCGGCCGTCCACGACAGTCTGTTCCTCCTGCGTCGCCACCGCCGATCGACGACGCGCCGCATGAGCCAGGACGTAGAAGGCGACGACGTGCACCACCAGGACGTTGGTGTCACGCAACGCGACGAGCGCGCTGCCAGCACGCGACGCGTGCTGCTCGACCGCAAGTCGTCGACTGCGTCCGCCCGGTCGACGGACTCAGCTGCGTCGTCGCGACGGCGCAAGACGAGCGCTGGGTCGGTGAGCGAAGCTGCGTCGAGCCGCAGCGGCGCCAGCAGCAGCCTCGCGAGCCGGCAGCGCCAGGGCAGTGGGCAGTACCAGGAGTCGGAGACGTGTCGGTACTGCGGCCGCAGCTTCGCGGAGGGGCGGCTCGCCAAGCACGAAGCCGTGTGTCCGCGCGTGTTCGGCTCTGAGGGGTCGTGGGGGCGGGGTGTGCTGCAGCCGCCGCCGACGACGCCGCGCGCCAGCGCGGCGTCGTTCGCAAAGTCTGCGCCCGCTACGTCGCGCCGGAAGCCCAAGCCGGCGGCGCTCGAGAAGCGCAACCTGGCGCTGAGCTTCAAGGAGCACCAGGCGACGCTCGTGAGCTGCCCCGTGTGCGAGCGCAAGTTCGCTCCGTCGGGCGCGCAGCAGCACATCGACATCTGCAAGAGCGTGCAGAACCGCCCGCGGAACCCGATCCGGGCGACGAACTTTGCGGTCGCCGGCTAGCGAGCAGCGCAGCACAGCGCCCAAGAGCTGGGAGAGTCGAATATAGGACCAGGCTCGGTTCAGTTTAGGTCGCCAGCCCCCAGTCCCCAGTGAGCATGAACTTCCGGGTCCTGCGCTCGCTTGTGCTCTCGCTCGCGCTCGCGCGGGCTGCAGGCTACGAACAGTTCCGGTCCCGCCTGCCGAACGGCTCGGGCGTGGCGAACGCGCGCGCGCTCGGGCACCGTCGCACGGACGGCGGCGGCGGCGAGAACATCTTTGGCTCGGACTTTGCGCGGCTCGGGTACGAGTGGACCGAGGCGCTGTGCCGCGCCGACTCGGACGGCGACGGGCAGACGAACGGCCAGGAGCTCGGGGACCCGTGCTGCACGTGGAAGCAAGCGGACTACCCGCGTCCGCAGCGCGCGGTCGGGATCTCGCACCCCGGGGACGTGGCCAAGACGGCCGACCCGGCGCTGTGGGCGGGCCTCAACTGCTCCGACTACCGCCTGCGCGTGCAGCGGGTGCTGTCGAGCGCGTCGCCGGCCGCGAGCGCCAGCCAGGGGGCTGGCGCTGCGCGTCGGGGTTTCGTCGCACTCGCCTCGGCGATTGTGCTGCAGGCGCTCTTCCTGTGGTAGAACACGAGACTTGAGCCTTCCGCGTGAGCAGGTCGGGACAACGTATGAAAGACCACCAGCAGGGAGCACGAGAGACCTCGGGAGCTGGTACAGTAGCCCAGTCATGCATGCCGAGAAGAAGTGCTCGAGTGGATGGCTACAAAACGTTTGAATCTGTCACAGCACTGGATAAAATGCCACCGGCCGACATGCTCGCGACGGTGCTGCAGATCCCCAGCAGCGACCGCGCGCTGGCGACGGCGCAGCGCACACTCGAGCGCCTCTACACCGCCTCTCGGGACGTACGCTGGCTCGTGGCACTCGTGGCGCTCAGCACGCACTCCTCTGGGACGCCAAGCGACACGGCGCTCGAGACCGCACTCTTGCGTGCACAGCACCTGCTGGCTCCGGCCTCTCGCTCTGGCGGGACAGAGAAGGCGCGCGTGGTCGCCGCGTACACGCAGCTGCTCAATGCTGCGCTGGATGCGGCGGCGAGCGCGCGGCAGCAAGCAGTGGTCGCGGCAGTCCTCTCACGCGTCGCGCTTGTGCTGGCGACGCGCTGGCGGCGCTCGACGCCCGCGGCGCTGGAGCTTCTAGCGGCCGCTGCGGCCGGCTGCGCAGAGTACCGTGGCGCGCGGTCATTTGCCAAGTGGCCGCTGTTCGCTAGAGGCGCGCTGCTGCTCGCGGATGGGCAGCGGGATGCGCAGGCGCTCGGGTGCTTCCAGAACGCGGCGGTGTTGGCAGGTGATGATGGCGCGCTCACCAGCGGCGTCGAGCGCCGCGACGGCGCGTTCCACTACTGGTTCGGCGCCGCGCTCTTCCGGAACGCACGCATGGGCGACGCCGCCGAGCAGCTCCGGCTGGCGCTGCGCTGCGGCTTCGAGCCGGCGGCGACGCTGAACCTCGCGGCGCTCGCGCACCTGCGTGGCGACGGCGACGTCCACGCAGCGGCGCTCGCACTGCAGCGCGCGCTGGAGGTCGACTTTGGCGCGTCTGCAACGCTGTACAACTACGCGGTGCTGCTCAGCGAGCTGCGCAACACGGTGGCGCAGCAGCAGATGCTCGTGTACTACCAGGAAGCCGTGGCGCTCGGACAGGCGGCGGCCGTCGTTGGCGAGAAGAAGCGCGAGCGCAGCGGCGCGCCGAAGCGTCGAGGCAGCGAGGCGACGCCGTCCCCAGTGGCGACAGCGTCGCCGTCGCTGTCTTGGGTGGCGGAAGCGCAAGCGAACGAGGTCTTCGCGCCGAACCCGTCGCGCGTGACGGACGCGATGGTCGCGAGGCAGCTGGCGTACGCTGCGATGGCGACGGGTGCGTGGCGGATTGCGTGCTGGTTCCCGTCACGTACACACACGCACATGGGGCGCGAGAGGCGTTGCTGACGAGCGCTGATGATGTAAACGCCGTGTACTCTGAAGAGGACTATGAGCGTGCGAAGGAGCAGTTTGAGCGCGTACTGGCGCTTGAAGGCGCCGCTGTCCAGGTCGACGAGCGTCGCGACTACATCTACGTGCTCTTGCAGGTGCGGGGGCTTGCACGGGAGTCGACGCTGAACCTCCCTCTGCTGGCGTTGTGCTGAGCTCGCGTGTGGCTGCTGTGTGGGGTTGGCGTACAACAGAGCAACCTGCACGAACTCGCTCTCGAGCAAAGCGAGCGGCTGCTCGCGTCCATGCCGGACGCTGCGGCGGACGCGGGGCCCGAGTGGCTGCCGGTGTTGCTGTACAAAGCGGATGCGCTATTGTGTCTTGAGCGCGTAAGGGAGTGCCGCGCGTTTCTCCAGCAGAGCGTCGAGCCTCGGGTCGCGCAGCTGCTGGAGCGGCGCACGATGATCGGCGCCAGCAGCGTGGACCCCGACGAAGTCGCTGCGAGCCACACGCAGTTGCTCAACAACCTGGCGGTCGTGACGGCGTGCACTAGTGCCGATGACCCCGACGGTGGTGGCGTGGACGCGGCGATCGGGCTGCTGCGCGGCGGTCTCCAGCTCTACCCTCGCGCGCTGAGCCTGACGTTCAACCTCGTGCTCTTGCTCTGGCGGAAGCAGCAGAGAGACGCCGCGTGCGCGATCTGGTTCGAGGCTCGCGCGTGGAGTCTGCGCATGGACACGACGGATGTCAGCGACGACCGGAGAGCGGTCGAGATGGTCGCGGCCGCAGAGGAGGCGGCCGTCGCAGCGGCGGCGAGTTCGCGTCCGCAGATTTCAGAGCACGTTCGCGGCGCTGAAGACGGAGAGGGCGGCGTGGCTTCCCAGCAGCTCCTGTACCTCGACGCGCTGGTGCTGAATCACTGGGGGAAGGTCCAGAACTTTCGGGCGATGCAAACATCCGTGCGCTACGTCCAGTACCTGGATGGGCTGTGCGAAGAGCGGCGGAGGACAGCAGCAGCAGCACCAGTAGAAGCACGACAACAAGCAGATTCGCTGTTATAAGGGAATTACTATGAAACTTGTAGCACCTACACTGTACTTGATGGACCGTAGATGATACTGTACCAGTTCAAGGTCTCTGGAAACCGACGTCAGTCCACATAAAGCTGGAAGCGATGGCGGTGAAGACGGCTGCAGCCTTGACGACAGCAAGTGGCAATGCGCCAAAGAGCGGCGAAGAGCAACAGCTCAGCAAGTGGTGGACAGCGCTCTCGCGCCTTGTGCTCGTACAGCTCGTCGCCAGCTTGCTCATGCAGCTCTCGTACGTGGCGTTCCCAGCGTATAACTTCGCCCTCGCGCTCTGGTGCCTCGTGTGCTGCACACCCAAGTGGGTCGCGAAGAACCCACGGCTCGTGCCGCTGCACATGCTGGCACTCGTGGTCTCAATCGTGACGGACATCATCTGGATGAGTCTCTGGGTCTCCGGCCGCGTGTTCTACGACCAGTTCTGCGGTCTGAACAGCGTGTCCATCGTGAGCTGCAGCGGCCCAGCGGAACGCTTCCCAGGGTGCCAGACGAACCGCTTCGCGCTCTTGACACTCATAGTGGACGACCTCGCGAAGGCGGCGACGGCTGCTGCGCTCTACCGCGTCCACACACTCGGAAGCTCAGGTCATGGCAACGGCAGTGGCAGCAACCACCGCCACCACCACCACCGCACGCACGGAGACCCACCCGCTGCAACGGCTCCGTCGAGCATTCCGAACAACCAGAGCGCGGTGCACCAAGCGCCGCCAACTGTGACGAGCGGGAGTCACTACGACCCGCAGTCTCAAGCGTAAGAACCCGAGATCGAGCTCTCTCTCAAGAGAGAGAGGTGGTTCGTGAGAGGAAGACAAGAAGCGATTGCTTGGGGAGGAGTGGGGTGATACGAATGCATTTCAAGGAGCTTCTGCTCTTCTTCCTGTGTGCTCTCAGTTGTTAGTCGCGAACTGCAGCGAGCGTACCGGCGATGAGTCCTGAGAACACCACGACGAGCACTGTCCAGACGGACGTGGACGACGTGGCGGCTGAAGTCGGTGTCACCGTGGAACAGTTGACGGCCGCCCAGAGCGAAGCATTCGCTACGGAGGACGCGACTCCCGGGTCCGAGAGTCCTAACGTACGCTGGGGAGTGGCCGACGAGGTCCACTCGCAGCACGGGTCTCCAAGCTCCTGGCCGTTCGTTTGACCGTCGCCGTCTGAATCTGCAACGCACAGCGAAGCTGTCCACTGCTTCCCGGCCTTCTCGAAGGCATCGCCGAATACGTTAAGGCTTCCAGAGTTGCCCTCTGGGTCTTTGTGCCCGACGGCTGTAACGCCGGGCACGTTCGCGCCATTCGGGATGCGGCTGCGGAACTCAGGCTTCGCGACCGTCGACTGCGCGACGAGAGCCACTG
>SMMQ01003093.1:28595-43239 GCA_008271595.1 [Pythium] brassicae (nom. inval.) | reverse complement strand
CCCCCCCCCCCCCCCCCCCCCCCCACACACACACGCCCCATGGACACCAACAACCTGCTCGCTCTGGATGATGAGAACGACGACGTCGCGCCGGAGCTCCTGTTCGACACGGCGTTCAACCCGCAGGTGCTGCCGCGCTTCAGCTACCGGCGCACGGGCTCGAACCTGTCGGTCGACGACAGCGCGTCGCTGGCGTCGCGGCCGCCGAGCGTGTACGACCACGCGGGCAGCGGCCCCAGCAGCAAGCTTCTCGCCAAGACGGACCTCGCGAGCGCGGACGCGCTGCTCGCCGGCGGCGTGAACGCCATGAACGCGACGCTCACGGCCGCCGTGGAAGAGGTGCTCGGCGCGCCGATCCCGAGCCTCGAGGTGCGCTTCCGCGACGTGCGCATCACGGCGCGCGTGGCGCAGGCCGCCGCGCCCGGCGGCAAGATCGAGGTGCCAAGCCTGCTCTCGCCGCTCCGGCGCGAGCTCGCGCGGTGCAGCGCGGCGGCGCGCGTCGTGGACAAGGAGATCCTGCGCGGCGTGAGCGGCGTGTTCCACCCGGGGCGCCTCACGCTCGTGCTCGGGCAGCCCGGGTCGGGCAAGTCCGCGCTGCTCAAGATCCTGAGCGGCCACTTCCCGCTCGACCAGAGCATCGCGTTCTCGGGCGACATCTCGTACAGCGGCCTGGACCGCGCGGCGCTGCTGCCGACGCTGCCCCGCTTCGTGGGCTACGTGGACCAAAAGGACGCGCACTACCCGCGGCAGACGGTGCTTGAGACACTCGAGTTCGCGCACAAGTGCTGCGCCGGCAAGGACCTCGAGCCCTGGATGGTGCAGGCGCTAAGCAACTGCTCGGCCGCGCAGCGCGAGCGCGCGCTGCAGGTTGTGACGGCGCACCACCGCCATGGGCCGACGCTCGTCGTGAAGAACCTCGGGCTCGAGCGCTGCCAGCACACGGTCGTGGGCGACGCGCTGCTGCGCGGCGTTTCGGGAGGCAAGCGCAAACGCGTGACTATGGGCGAGATGGCCTTCGGGCTCAAGAAGGTGCACCTGATGGACGAGATCAGCACGGGGCTCGACGCGGCCGCGACGTTCGACATCGTGAGCTCGCTAAAGAGCCTCGCGGTCAACTTCCGCAAGACCATCGTGATCTCGCTGCTGCAGCCACCGCCCGAGGTCTTCGCGCTCTTCGACGACGTACTGCTCCTGAGCGGCGGCTACGTTCTGTTCCACGGCCCGCGGGAGCGCGCGCTGCCGCACTTCGCGGCGCTGGGCTTCGCGTGCCCGCCGCGCCGCGACGTCGCCGACTTTCTGCTCGACCTCGGCACCGACAAGCAGCACGCGTACGTGGACCGCAGCACGCGGCCGCTCGCGGGGCCCGTGCCGTTCCTCGCGGCGGACTTTGCCGAGCGCTTCCGCAACTCCGACGTCTTCCAGCATACGCTCGCGCACCTTGCGTGCCCCGTGCCGGTGGCCATGACGAGCCGGCTCGCGCAGTGCCAGGGCGACCCGTTCCGGCAGTCGTTCTGCGAAGATCTCGCGGTGCTCGTCGCGCGGCAGCTGCGCATGACGCTGCGCAACCGCGCGCTCCTCGCTGGCCGCGCGCTCATGGTCGTCGTCATGGGGCTGCTCTACGGCTCGATGTTCTGGCAGATGAACGACGCGAACGCGCAGCTCGTGCTTGGGTTGCTCTTCTCGAGCGCCATGTTCTTCTCGATGGGCCAGGCCTCGCAGGTGCCGACGTTCCTGGCCGCGCGCGCCGTGTTCTACAAGCAGCGCGGCTCCAACTTCTTCCGCACCTCGGCCTACGTGCTCGCGTCTTCGCTCACGACGCTTTCGTTCGGCGTGCTCGAGACGCTGCTCTTCGGCTCCGCGGTGTACTGGATGGGCGGCTACGTGGGCCTGGCGGACCGCTTCGCCGTCTTCCTGCTTACGCTCTTCCTCTGCCAGATGTTCTTCACGAGCTTCTTCTTCCTTCTCGCGGCGGCGGCGCCGAGCCTCACGGTCGCGCAGCCGGCGATTATGCTCTCGATCCTCGTCTTCATACTCTTCAGTGGGTTCCTCATCCCCAAGGACGCCATCCCGGACTACTTCGTCTGGGTCTTCTGGCTCAACCCGCTCGCGTGGTGCGTCCGCGCGCTCAGCGTGAACCAGTACACGGCGCCGCGGTTCCGCGTCTGCGAGTACAAGGGTATTACCTACTGCGCGCGCTTCGGTGGCCAGACCATGGGCGAGTACAGCCTCGGGCTCTTCGGCTTCGCGGCCGATCAGAGCTGGGTCTACTTTGCGTGGATCTACTTCGCCGGCAGCTACGCCGTCCTCGTCTTCGCCGCGTACCTGGCGTTCGAGTACAAGCGCTACGAGAGCCCGGAGAACACGACGGTGGTTGTGCAGGCCGAGTTGGAGGACCAGGACGTGTACGTCGCGGCGCCGGAGACGCCCACGGTGAGCGAGCACGCGCCGCCGATGCACGCGTTCCCTGCTGGCAGCGGCGGCCAACGCTCCTCCGGCATCGTCTCGGGCTCGACCGTGACGATCCCAGTAGAGGGCCACCGCCGCGGCATCATCCCAGTCTCGCTCGCGTTCCAGGACCTGTGGTACTCGGTGCCGCTCCCGGGGGCGACCAGCAAGGACGAGGAGATCGACCTCTTGAAAGGTGTGTCCGGGTTCGCGCTGCCCGGCACGATGACTGCGCTCATGGGATCCTCCGGCGCGGGCAAGACGACGCTCATGGACATGATCGCGGGGCGCAAGACGGGCGGCCGCACGCGCGGGCAGATCCTGCTCAACGGCTTCCCGGCCACCGACCTCGCAGTCCGCCGCTGCACCGGGTACTGCGAGTAGATGAACATCCACTCCGAGTCGGCGACCGTGCACGAGGCGCTCGTGTTCGCGGCGATGCTGCGCCAGGACGCGCGCATCCCCGCGGCTGAGAAGCTCGCGTCCGTGGCCGACTGCGTCGACCTGCTCGAGCTCGCGCCGATCGCGGACAAGATCATCCGCGGGTCCTCGACCGAGCAGATGAAACGCATCACGATCGGCGTCGAGCTCGCGGCGGCGCCGAGTGTCCTCTTCATGGACGGGCCCACGAGCGGGCTGGACGCGCGCTCGGCCAAGCTCATCATGACGGGCGTGCGCAAGATCGCCAACACAGGCCGCACGGTCGTCTGCACAATCCACCAGCCGAGCTCCGAGGTCTTCAGCCTCTTCAACTCGCTCCTACTGCTGCAGCGCGGCGGCCGCACGGTGTTCTTCGGCGAGGACTCGGGCAACCTCATCCGGTACTTTGAGTCCGTGCCGGGCGTGAAGCCGCTTGTCCCGGGGTACAACCCGGCGACGTGGATGCTTGAGTGCATCGGCGCTGGCGCCGGGGGCGCGACTGTCGCGGGCGGTGACGGTGCGAGTCGCGACGGTGCCGCCAGTGTGGTGCTCGTCAAGCCGCTGGACTTTGCTGACTATTTTGCCGAGAGCGACCAGAAGACACTGCTCGACGAAGACCTGGACCAGGACGGCGTGCTGCGGCCGTCGCCGTACCTGCCGGAGCTAAAGTTCGGCCGGAAGCGCGCGTCGCAGGCGCTCACGCAGCTGCGGCTGCTCTGCGCGCGGTTCTTCCGCATGCACTGGCGCACGCCGACGTACAACCTCACGCGGCTCCTGGTCAGCGTCGTGCTCGGCGCGATCTTCGGCGTGATCTACCAGGGCACGGACTTCGCGACGTTCAGCGGCGCGAACGCGGGCATCGGGCTCGTCTTCGTGAGCACAATCTTTATCGGCATGATCGGCTTCAACAGCGTCATGCCGATCGCCGCGGAAGAACGCACGGCATTCTACCGCGAGCGCGCGGCACAGACGTACAACGCGCTCTGGTACTTTGTCGCCGGCATGGTAGCCGAGATCCCGTACGTCTTCCTCTCGACGCTGCTCTTCGTGGCGACCCTGTTCCCGAGCGTGGGCTTCGCCGGCTACGGCCGCTTCTTCTTCTATTAGCTCGTCGTCAGGCTCCACGTGCTGCTGCAAGTGTATCTCGGGCAGCTCCTGGTTTACGTGCTGCCGAGCATCGAGGTCGCGTCGATCCTCGGCGCGCTGCTCAACTCAATGTACATGCTCTTCGCGGGCTTCAACCCGCCCGCGGGCGACATCCCCATGAGCTACAAGTGGATTCACTACACGTCGCCCCCGACCTACAGCCTCTCGGTGCTTTCGTCGCTCGTGTTTGCCGAGTGCCCCGAGGATGCCGCCGAGCGCGCGGCGCACCACTACCTCGGGTGCCAGCAGCTCGCGAACGTGCCGCCACAGTACGGCGAGCTCACGCTCAAGGAGTACGTCGAGCGCGCGTTCGCCATGCGCCACGACCGCATCGCGCGCGACACGCTCGTTATCATCGCGCTCATCGTCTGCTTCCGCTTCTTCGCGCTGCTCGGTCTGCGCTACGTGAACCACCTCAAGCGCTGATGCCAGAAGGCGAGTGGGGAAGAGGGGATTGCTGCTCCAGGTCTCATCCGTCCTGCGAATGTAGTCGAGTGTGCGCCACCCAGGGTTGTTTACATCAGTACACACGAGAACGTCTTGGCTCGCGGACGCGCAGTGGTGGCGTCTGTGACACTTGAGTTGAGACTACATTACTGCGTCCTGAACGATATCGAGAGCGCTACAGCTGAAGCCATTCACACACGGTGAACGCGCTCTATCATCCCTCTCAAATCCACTCACTGTCACCAATCGAAGCGCTGCTGAAGTCCCTCAAGCACACTGGATGCTGGCAGATGCACAGAGCTGCCCACCATCACCTGCCAGTCCTTCGCTGTCATCAGGTTGCTTGGGTCGAGCTGAAGCCGAGCTGCTGCAAAACGCCACCGGGCCTCGAGCGCAAGCATGCCCGCGATGTCCACTCGGAGCGCCATCTCTTCACGGTGCAGCAGCCGTAGTCGCTCTTGAACACCAGGGTCTCTTCCTAGCATCGTTGTGAAGGCAAAGCTTTCTTCAGCCCTGCGCCTGTCCAGCTCGAACTCCAGCTCTTCCCATTCGCGAGCAAGCGCATCCAGCTGAATCTACGGACGAGAGTGTCAGTATCGCCAGCGATCCGACCCCACATGTTGTCGCACCAGCAACAACTTTTTAACGACTTACCCGCTTGCGTTCGCGATATCTGCGCTCGTACTCGCGCTGGCGGATACGCCGGACTTCAGCTACAATAGACGTGTTGCTTTGCTCGTCTGTATCATAGACTGGGGCGTCAAGTATGTACTGGAGGCTTGCTTTGTCGAGTACCTCTGCGTCTTGTCGATCGTCTGGATACTCCATCTCGACAGGAACGCAGCGCCACCGGGATGGTGGTAACGAGCACATCGTTTCACTTGATAGCAGGCTCTTGATCCCAATCCTGGTGCGCAGACCCGAGCAGACAGAGAGACGTTGTGAGAGAAACGAAACAAACTAGTCAACCTGCAAAGCGACACTCATATTGCCTGCGAGCAGCGCTGAAAATCGCGCTATGAGCGAGGAAAGCAGAGGCGACGCAGTTGTGTGAGGCGAGTGTTCGCCGAGTGCCATCATGGTTTGAGTGCATGTCCGATGTGCAAGCATATCATTCAGTCATAACTTTCAACCAAAGGATGCATCTTGGTCAAAAGGCTGAAACCAAAGTGTTGTTGCAGGCACGTGAGTCAGCTTTCGTTGTCTGGGTCATCTAGAAAGAACGGGTGAGATGGAAGTGTAACCAGGAGGGGCTCCTTGGGGTAAGACACCGCTCACGAGTTAGACAGACAAGGCAAGAAGACTGATGCGCATAGAACACCACTTCGATCTCACCTGTACTCCTAGGAATAGACATACAAAGACACACACGAGCACACCGCCAGGAACTGCCACGCCAGTTCCTGCACACTGCTCTCGACCTGAGTGGAAGGCGGCGAGTTTCAGAATGAGCTTGCTCCCGCAGCTTCCGATCCCAGCACAATTCAGGCCGTTGCTGCGAGCAGTCGCGGCGCCTCCTCACGCCTTCGGCGACCGTTCGCCCTCATCTCTCCAGGATCGTTGTACCACCAGAGTGCCAAGCAACGGCAACGGTGCCCCGCTCTCGATCTGTTACTCCCGACCCCCGATCAGAACTCGGAGTCGTTAACCCGAAATACCGCACAAGGGTCACCAGACAGCAGAGCCGTTGTCCCGAAAGACTGCGCCGGAGTCACACATCCCTCCCACATCGGGATCATCCCCGATTCCCCACAGGATTCTCCACGGCGCAGACATCGACACGCGTAGCTCCACCGCGTTCGCCTGTTCTCGCAGCACCACCGTCATCTCTGGCCCGCACTGCATCACCACGTGTCGATCGCGATCGTCGTCGATCGCCGGTAGCAGTTCTATCATCTCCAGCACGAACCCGACCTCACCGCGGGCTCCGTACCGTACACGCGCTCCAGGCGTCACTCGACCCTGCCCAGTCGAGGTCGCCTAGCGCACCATCATCCACACGCGCCTCCAGGCGTCAACACGGCACCAACCAGTCGAGATCGCCGAGCGCCACGCCACACACCACGCGTCTTCCAGCGCCTTCCCGACTCTACCCGGTCGGGGTTCGCCACGCATCTGCTGCCAGTGCCAGACGCCACTGCGTCAACCAGCCACGCGAACGCTTCTCGCTCACCACATCCCCGTAGAGTAGATCCAAGAAGCCAGCCTCCGCCTCATGCCAGTCACTACCCGAGACTGACCACGTCAGGTGGACCGCGGACTCGCACGCCACGGGAAGCTTGCCCTCCATCGCCCTCTGCCACGGTGCCGATCACCACGCAACGCTGACTCTGTCAGGTTGACCACGGACACGACACTCCACGAGAGAATCCGTTGCAGCACCAGTCGCCACGCGAGACGGCTACCCACCGCTCGACAACGGACTGGTGCACCCCTAGGTGCTCCACTGGTTCCACTCCACTCTCATTCACTCATCCTGTTCTCGAGCCCCGCTGATCCGCAGCTTCTCGAACACGGCTTGCGAGCACCACTGCACAGTGCCGCAGCCTGGTCTGTCCATCAGCTCGATCTCGTACTCAAGCACATTCCGACCGGCCTTGTTTCTCACACGGCGGTGCCTCAGCTCCTTGAGACGCCCGCCACTCCTGTTGTGCACGAAGTTCAGCACCTCGATCTCGCCTTGCTCGCGAGTTGGTGCCCGCATGACCGTGACCACGTCTGTATGTCTGGCTGCCGCGTCGTCCGAAGCCAGCACCGCTGTCTCGCCATCTGCCGTGTACTCGCTCAACAAAGCGCGCGCCATCTCGTCGCGATGATCCTTCGGCACTTGGTACCCCACATGAACGACACGTGCACCAGCATGCTCTTGCCGGTGTCCTTCTTCGTGACGATGTAGTTGTCGTGCCCTGCTGCACTCTTGATCACGGCAGGTCCCTGCCACTTGTGCACCAGCTTGGTCTTGCCGCTACCGCACGGCGGATGCAAGACCCAGACCCAGTCGCCGACACCAAACTACCTTGTGCCGTGACTCCTTTTGTTGTATTGAGACGCTTGTCTCTCTTGCGCCTTCGCGATTGCCGATCGCGCAGCATCGCCAGCCACTTGCAGGCTGCTCTCCATGTCCCACTGCCAAACGCTCTTACTGCCGTCATCGCGGACCGCATCCAGACGCAGCAAGTCGCTCGGCAGCCGTGCCTTCCGCCCCGACATCAGCTCAAACGTCACCATCTTCGTCGAGCACTGACTCGCCGTGTTGTATGCATACACGAGCGAGGGCAGCCACTCGTCCCATTCGTCCTGCCTCTTTGCACAGTAGATGGACACCATGCCCTTCAACGTCCTGTTGATTCTCTCCACCAGCCCCATCAGCTGCTGCCAGTAGGGTACCGGGTTTGTCTGCCCCATCTGCATGAACCCCACGAGGCTCCAAACTATCTCCGGTGCGCCGTCTGTGAACAGCTCGCGCATCGGGTCGTGGACGAAGACCACGCGATCAATCAGGAAACGCGCCACATCCGCCGCCGTGTACCGTTCCACCGGCACTGCAACTACGTATTTGCTGACATACTCAATGGCAGCATACATGTACTGGTTGCCGTGTCGTGTTGCTGGCAACAGCTCTGCCACGTCGATCAGCCACCGGTCGCCGATCTCACCAGCACCGATACTCCGCAGTGGTGGTACTACCTGCGGCGCTCTCACCTTCCTGCTGCCGCAATCATGACAGGCACACACCCAGTCCTCGACCGGCTTGCGCATCGACGGCCGCTAGTAGAAGCGACTGGCCTTTGCGTACGTCTGCGGCGCTCGCAGATGTCCGCTCCACACGCTGTCATGACGCTCCCATAAGACTCCAGACCACAATGTTGGCGGTAGCTCTCGTCGATTCGCAGCAAGAGGTACACGTCCCTCGTCATCACAGCGTTCAGTGCACGGTAGTCTACACAGAACCGTACACTGCTGTCTTTCTTCTTCACAAGAACAAGCACGAACGCCCACGCGCCGTTCGCCATCTTGATGACCCCGTCGTGAAGCATCTTGTCCACGTGCTCCCGACTCACTGCCTGCTCGGCCACCGAGTCACGCATTCGACACAGGTAGATCGACGCTGCGTCGCCAGTGTACACTTGGGGTCGAACGCCCGTCACATTCGGCGGCGGACACCCTTCATGCTTCTTGAGTAGTTGCGGGAAGCTCCTCAACAGCTGCAACACCAGCTCATGCTCCGCTGCCGACAGGTCCAGCGTCGCGATGCTCTCTTCATTCTCGAGCACTGCGTGGTGCCCGCGCCAACACCGCGCCAGCCACTGCGCGACACGATCTCGACTCAACACGCCTTGTAGCGGCACGAGCTTCTCGCCTTGGCGCAGTGGCTTCCAATCGCCGAGCTGCTTTCTCGCACTCACTCTCTTTCGGCGCTTCAACGTGTTCACCGTCGCGACCAAGATTGTGCTGTCCTTCACCTCTGCCAGTGTTGTCGGCAGCACCAATTCGCTTCCCGGGCTGCGCTTCGGCACGAACACGCCCATCTCACCATCAGCAGCCACGATCGGGACGCGCAGCGACACGCGCGTCTCGCTTGGCACCAGCCCCCCTCATCCAGCACGCGCGGTGCACACACGAGGTGTTGTCGGCGCCTCGTGCCAAGCAACAAACGGCACCACTATTGTCTTTCCTGCCTCCTTGAACGTTATCCCCTCCGCGTCGAAGTCGATGCACACGCCCTTCGCCTGGTGGAAGTCCTTCCCCGGATGAACTCGCCCTTGATTTCGCTGATCATCAGCGCGTTCCACTCCGATCGCTGGTGGTATGCTGGGCTGGCGGTGAATCGCCAGACTTCTTCCACGATGAACGGTACCTTGCCGAGCCCATACACCTTGTCGATCGGCGGCCTCACGTTCAGCTTACTTCCCATCTCGTCATGTCCACACCCGCAATCAAACACGCCACCGACATGTCGACCATGAGGCCGAACTGACGACCTATGATAGTCACCTCAGCAGCCGGCAGTTCGTCGATGTCCCCAACGAGCACTCGTACGACTCCACCCAGCGCTTGTGCTTCTCCTGCACGCGACTCACCTCCAGAGCTTTCACTCGTCGTCGCGCCACCACCATCGCCATCGCCACTAGAGCCGATGCCCACGCCGACAGTATCCGATCGATCACCAGCAAGCCCAGCTCGCGCAGCGACGCCGGTACCTCCCGACGATTCTCTCGTCATTGCTTCGATCAGCGTAGCTGCTCGTCAACCTTTTCACATGTCACGACCACGAGCTTCTACAGCGCTCGAACGTAGTGCAGCTCCCACTTGGCCCACGAAGCTTTTGCTGTCTCCGTAGCTGGTGCCGTCTTGACGCTCTCCTTTCGAGTCGCGCGACTCCTCATTCACCGTTCGCTTCTTGTCTTTCTTCGGCTGCGGACACTTGTTCGCATGGTGCCCGAGTCCATGGCATGCGTAGCAGCGCACATTCGCCAAGCGCGCCGCCTTCCCCTCTGCCGACTCCGGCCCACGAAGGCTCTTCTTGCCTCTCGCTGCCGCTGCAGTAGTAGGTAGCGGATGAGGCTCTGCCGTCCGCAACTTCTTGCGCATGGGCGCTGTCGGATGGTCGTTGCCCGAAACTTCAGAGGCTTCTGTCTTGACCGGGAACATGCGCGGCTGCTTCGCCCGTCCTGTGCGCAATTCAGACCCGTCGTTCCGACTCACTCAATCCGCGATATCCACAACTTCATTCAGCGTGTCCAGCGGCCGCACAGCCAAGTGTGCGCCAGTCACTGCGTCGATGCCCTCCACGACGGCGGCCACGTAGTAGCTCTGCTCGATCGACGAGCCGATACCGAGCTTGCGCAGGTCGCTTGCATACTGTGCGTACGACTCCGCAGGGGTCTTCACACGAGGCATGATTCGCCTGATCTTCTCGTGCTTCGTCAATGGCGACGCGAACCCACTGTCGCAACAGCGTCGCCAAGTACTCGAACGTCTGGTCATCGACCGCGATCTGGCCACGGATGTTGCCAAACCACTCCGCAGCTTGACCTTCCAGCAACGTCGACAGGTGCGCGTACAGTGAACGAGGTGGCCACATCTGCCCTTGTATCTTCTCGTCCGCGTCGATACGACCTTGGACTTCCTGCAACCATGTGTCGATGTTGGTGGTCTCGCTGTTGAACCGGCGGACCGGGATGTTCTGGAAACTCCACAATCGCCTAGTGTTGGTCATCGCCAACATCCGGATCACCTCCAGGAGATCCGCCTGGGTCACCGTGCCTCCTGACGGATCACTCGCTGCGTTCCTCGTTCTCGCTGGCGATGAGAACGGCATCGCCGTTGACAGCGAAGCTGGTACCCAGCTCCGTCGTCGTTGTCGTCGTCTTCTGCTCCAGCGGCCGTTAGCCCTTGTACCAAGCTTCCTGCCGTCGTCGGTCGTCCTGACGCTGGCGTCGCCGACCGCCGAGCACTTCTCAGCGCACCGCCCCCTGACTGCATGCTTGCTCCGCTCGGCATCGCCGCTCGCGACCCTTGCACAAACGTCACAGTCCTCGAAGGGGAACCGCATCCCAAACCGCCGTGCATATCATACACAGCAGGCGATGGAGTCACCATCGACGCATTCTGCGCCGGCGTCGCCAGCGTGCTCTCGCTGTCGCTCGAGCTGCCCGGACTTGGCGTTCCCGAGTCCACTAGCACACGCTCAGAGGTCATGGTTTGAACGTTGCTGTCGCCTCAAGTATCGGTCGAAGAAGAGCCCAGCACGAGGTTCGAGCACATGCTGCTCGAGTTAGCAAACTTGAACGCGAGGTGTAACTTCTCACTTTGCGCCTCGCACACTACTCCACGATCAATTCCTTGTACAGCACGGTCTCGGACAAGACACAGTCGATGCGTTTGGCAAGGCTCTCGGAGGTTGTGCTTGACGCAAGCTTCGGCACGAACCGACCCCCCCGAAGTACTGTTGTTGGTTGTGCTCAGGTTCAGGAACTTCACAAAGGTGTTGATGCGTCGGTTTGCGTTGTCGTCTTCAGGTGGGCGGTGTGACGACGCCATATGCAGAGCCTCATCGTCGGCCATGCTCGTGGCGTGCGCTGGGCAAATCTATGACAGGACGCACCGATGTCAGCGACGCCTTTTCACGGCAAACAACATAACATTGACCAGTTCTGGTCAACGTTCGTATGCGCGAGCAACATCCACGGTCGCAGCGCCTTGCCCTAGACCATGAGCTGATTAAAGTAGGAGGCGTCGACGAGGTTCCGCTTGAAGCTGCACAGCTTATGGTGGCGCGCAGGAATACCAACGAGCGAGTGTTGGCGCCGCTACTTACTAAAGCTACGCGAATTCGCAGCCCAACCGACTCACATCCAGCTTCACCCCCTCTCTCACTTCCCACCGCCAACACCATACACAATCGCACACGCACACACTACACACACAAACACAGTCACAAAGAGCAATGCCGCCTTTTAGACAGGAACGTTGGGTCAGCCACCAAACACAAAGGCGCGCGAACTACAGGCGTCGTCACTCCCATCGTCGCAGCACTAGAGCTGGTTCCCGAGCTCTGTAGTCTGCAGTAGAGCGTATCGAACCTGTCGGCCGCGCGCACACTACGACACACCCACACCCCACCGCCACCCCCGCTGAGCACACACACACGTGATCGACAAACGGCTTCATATGAGGTTCTTCAGCAATGTACTAACCCCCCAACACACATACACTAGCACGCGCCGATATCCACCACCACATCCACGACCACATACACACCGCCACCACCACACACCCATCACACATATACTGACACCTCCATACCTTCTGCGCGCATCGTCTCTTCCGAGCGCCTCGTCAAACAAGCTCGATGAGGCCCAAGCGTGCGCTATCGCCATTTCTGTGTCCATGTCCTTATAGCGCTCTTCGTACACGGCACGTGACTGTTCGTGGTACGCCACGCACGGCGCCTCCATATTCGACTCGTTGCTGGGACTGCCGCGCACCAAGTCTTCAACTGTCGCGCGCCAAATTCCAGCTTGCGCGCGGACTGCGCGACATCTACCACGCCGCTGTCCACTAGGAGCCGCCGCTGTCATCACTGCCAATAACATGGCCTGGAAACGGCGGCAACCGCCTTGTGGTGCCGGTGACTCTCCTGTAGGTACTGACCATACCTGCTTTCACCTCGCGTTCATCTTGTCGCTAGCGCGCGTATTGACATGGCAGTGGCTGTTTGGCAACGAATGCGATAGGATGCGATTTTCATCAGCAACGGTCGCTTTATTTGCTCTCCCCCATCCAAACTCGTCAGCACACACGCACATAAAACCATACGCACCGCTGTGGGCAACTTTAGGAGTGACTCTGTCGCATCCCCCTCGGCCATGCTGATGACCGACCTTGTTATTCAAATGGCGGCTAGAAAAGTGTTTGTTGCAGGTGAACTTGATTTTTCCTTGCTCAGAACGAGTCGCTCGTTTAATTAGCTGTGAAAGCAAACGAGCCATTCAACCCCCCCAGGTACCAAAAAAATCGGACATAAGCGGAATTTTCACATGTTGTACCTACAACATGTTTAGTGGACATTTTGACTTAATGTTTGAATTGGCAACATTAGGTATGACGCCTGCGCTGGGAAAATCCGACATGACATTTTGGCAAGTTATCCGATCGAGAAAATAAGTTCGGAGGCGATGTTGTCTTTTTCGGATCGGAAATTCGAAAGACTTGAGATAATGTTGGAGCTCCAACATTTGCACAATGGCCCTTTTATCGGGAGTACCACTTTTGAGAGCCGAAGAGAACACAATGTGTGTGCTTTGCGTACGAAGAATGAATGTATTGGATAGAAAAGCGCTCGTGCACTGTTCTCACACTGTCCACAAACCGCAAGGTTTGCTAGCAAAGCGGGCATGGCAATCGCACGACACTGCGCACCTCATCTTTGCTTGAGCCGACCACTTCGCGTTTTACGCGCGCACTCAGCAAGCCACCAGAGTCCGCCTCGCCACCACTTCGGCCGTCGGCAGCGCCACGGCGCGCGTCTTCGTGCGCCAGCGCCGCGCTGCGCATGGGGGTTGTGCTGCTAGGGGCTTTCTCGCTGCTCGCTGCTGGCAATTCCGTAGCCTCAGCCACTGGCTGCGCAGCCGCACCGCCTCTACCGCCAGCCTCATCCGCGCAGCTTGTGTTGGGCGCGGCGTCTGCGCCAGCGGACGCCCCTTCACCATCGCGCTCTCCACCTGCGCTGGCGCCATCGCGCTCTCCACCTGCGCTGGCGCCATCGCGCTCTCCCTTTGGCGTAGTCGACGGCGCGACCCGTCGAGCGTTTTTGTTTGACTCGCTTCACGATCTGCTGGTTACGTAGCGATTGTACCCGCGAGCGATCTGCTTCCACTTGATCTTAGATGCGAACAACTGCAGAAACTGGGACCGCGATTCGGCCAGTGAGGCAACTGAGAGGCGCGATCTGGACTCGCCTGAGTCTGGCCAGTGATAGTTGCCGTTGGAAGGGGAACTACATCGGGTCTGGATTTAAATGAGCACAAAATCCCTCAACATGTTGAATAAGGCAACGTCAGTCTCGCCACATGTTGAATGCTACAACATTGATCCGAAAACATGTTTCCAGAAATCCGTGACGAACTAATCTTCCTGCAGTCTGCCGCCATTTCATCCACACGTTTGGCGTCCTGTGAGAACCTCAGTAAATTATCCGAGGCAAGACCGGGTTACCCGTCGGAGTTCAGATGCGCTCGCGTCCACGGTGTTGGTATCTGTGATCTATACGTGGCTGCCTTCGCATCTGCTAGTTTGCTAGTTGATTGGTGGCCTTGTCGTTGGGGGTCAGCTCATGAGCTGCTGCGGTTGGCGCAGGTGCTGTCAATACTACTACAGCAAGTGGAGCTGTGACAAGCGCTGCACGGAGGGCTGGCAGGTCTCATCCGTCCTATACTCACCATATTTGCGCCCACATCTTCGCCCACTAGCCTCCTTACCAATTGCCTCCTTGCCACTCGCGTTCTTTCAGCCTTCACTGCCAGCGCGGGTTTGCGTCGCCATGTCAACCTCCCCATGCTCGGCATCCTCGCCGATCCATTGTCTCTGCTCGGCCTCGCGGGCGAGAAGACCGTGCGCTTATCTGTGACCAGTCTCATTCGCACGCACACGGGGAGACCAGCTAGAGATGCGACGCTGGCCT
>SMMQ01003093.1:3412-28576 GCA_008271595.1 [Pythium] brassicae (nom. inval.) | reverse complement strand
GGGGAGGGGGGGGGGGGGGGGGGGGGGGGCAAGCGAGCATTGTGTGGCTGGAGGCTCGCCCGTAAGAATGTATGTTGGTGAGGAGTTTTCTCTTGCATGTACCACGGCGAATCGTCTATGTCCAGAATCCTACCTAACCCTGTGCATCGGAGGAGAAGAAGATGTGTGGCTGTTCGGTGCAAATTCGTGTTTGACTTGAAAATTGTATCGAAGAAGTTTTCCGAGCCATTTGTATTGTAACATGTTGGAGGTCCAACATGTACATTTCAAAGACGTTGTCAGATACAACATTGGTACCTGGAGGATTCAAAACAATCGAGCGTGGTCACTTATTTCAGTGAACTCGAAATGTAATCATTTATGTTCCCCGAACCCCAGGCTCGTTTCAGCCTTGGACCCTAAACGTGCTCCTCGACACGCTTTCCGACCTGCTCTTCTACATGCTGCTCGCTATGCTGCTTGGAGTGTAGCTCGGCGTGCCGCCTCACGTCCCCTTCAACCACCTTCTTTGATGTCGCTTGAGTCGGGACCAGTGAGTTGTGAGAGCTGGTCGAGTCAGTTCGGCCGCTTGCCAACACATGGAGAAGTCGGTCACCCTTCTTTGCGTACACCCGGCGACGAATGCGATCGATCCAGTCTTGAAGCTTGGCGACCGCCCTGATGTATGCGTGATTAGGGAGCTCTGCAATGTAGCAGCACAGCTGCTCGCACGTCTTCAACGCGCTCAATTACTTCCGGCGCTCGTCCAATATCTTTGTCGGTGGGTTCGACCCTGGAATGCACGGTTGCGTAGTTCGCACGCGCAGTTCGCGTTGGAGAGACCATCGTCTTGGCCAGCGGCCTCAAGTACATAGCTTGAGCAAAGCCACCTGTGCGTCACACACACATCAGTCTTGAAGTTAGCTGAGTATAGCATACCTTGTAATACTAAGACATAGATGGAAAACCTGGAACGCACCTCTTTGCGATCAGCACTACAGGCATGACAGGTGTCATGCCTTGCGCCTTCTGGTATGCGAGTGAGTGGAGGACACGGCAGCTCTATCGTCATTGCGAACTCTTACGTGCACAACCAGGAGAGCGGATTAACCACGAAGACCATGGTTCTGTGGCGGTGCTGCGCGCCGGCACACCCTTCTTCGGTCTCCTCAAACACAAGCTCGTGGGTGTGATCCAAAGCAGTCCAGAACTCCGGCTCCATGCTTTCTGTCGCCGTGTTGGTCACCACAGTACTAAAGGCGTTTATTTCGTCGTCGTACTTGGCGTTCCAGAGCGTGCCGACGCTCTTTGCCTTGACGACGTGCTTTTCCTCCGTGTTGTCGCCCGCTAAAGCAGGGACGCGAGGCACTCGTGCATGCTGTTGTTGCGGTTGACGTGCGCTTGACACACCTGAAGAGGATCCTTGAGACGATTATAGGTGTGTTACGGTAATGTCCCAGCTCCATCCGCTTGCGCCGCACCCACATCGCCCTAGACGAATTCCATGACCTGTGGAAGTACGTCCTGAGGTCACTGCCTCCTGACTTGTTCCGCACTGACACGTGTTTATGCTCCTCCGTCTGCGTGTTGTAGGCTGCCTCACTGACGGCGGATGTCGTGTTGTGGAAGATCGTCTTTGTTTGCATGTAGTCGCCGTGGTCAACGCCATTGTAGTTGAGGGCTCGGACGACCTTCCTGAGGTACTTCGACACGTAGAAGCGGCACAACAGCACACGCTCGTCCGGTAGAATGTCAACAAGGCCCTCCACCTCTGAGGTATCTGTCAACGACCACAACTCGAAGGTCGCGCCATGTGGGGTTCGCCATTTGATACTTCGTGACGACGGTCCGCATTTACCAGTCGGAGTTGACCTTGATCTTTGTGTGCTGCACTGGTTTCTCATTGCCGACTTCATTCAACACTATCAGCGTACGCAGCAATTAGTTGTATCTACAGAGCACACAGGCAGCTACAGGTGATGCCAGCACATCAAATTTGAGGTTCACTTGCGATACCTTGGAAAATCTGGAACTTGCGGGTCGGTCTTGTGGGAGAAATTGACCAGCACCACCTCGGGAAGACGGCGAGCGAGCGTCCGCACGTTCTTGGTGCTGAAGGATACCACACTAGAGTTCCTGCACTATTTCTCCATTTCCACCGCGACGTTCCCAGGGCGTCCCACGCTAAACGCCACGAGCAGCTTGGAAACCAGCTCGTTGATAGAGTGGAACCCTTCTGCATTAACATAGAGGACCATCTCTCAGTCTCTAACGCGCAGATAAGAGGCAAGATGTCGTCACAGTACTTACCACTCGACTTTATGCGCATGCAGGACTTGCGCACGTTCTTGGTGTTGCCATGTGAGTAGAATGATCGCGAATGAAGCGGACGATCTTGGTTCGCAGTGCGTCTATATCAATCATCAAATTGTAGTCTGGAATGAGCGGGCAGTCCATCCGCACGATCCAGTTCATCGGGTGGTGGCACAACACATGTTCTGTCGGCATGTGGTTGTGCATCAACCGGTCGCACTTCACCGCGATCTACAACCTTTTGCTGTGAGAGCAGACAGCTTGAGCCAAGAAGAAGAACGTGCAGCCACATCGCCTCACCAGTTGCTTCGGTCTTGCCCTGGTCCATCGCTTCCAGGGGCGTAGCAGACCCTATCCGTGCTTACATATGTGCGTGCACTGGAATGATCCCAAGCCGCTCGGCACATTGTGCACAGTCGAAATCTTTGCCGCAATGGATTGAGCGATGACCTTGTGCGCTTATTGACACTGATCGTCTCCTTCAAGACAATCCCGGTGTGCGTCTTGCGTTCGTACTCGGTGAAGTATGCATGGCCGGCGGCAACGACTCGTGGAAGAGTGCCAGCGCATGAGCTGGTGCGCAATCCAGATTCCGAGTTGTCGCAAAGTTGCTGCCGCTGTGCTTGTCGCCTTCGTTGGTGTACATGATCTTTTGCACACGTCACGATTCACAGCACTTGTAAGCTCGCAAGCACGCTATCAGCGAGCGTGCATTTGTCTTAGGGACGTGAAAACTTACGCGGGGCATCAACAGTTCCTCGCGTGCTTGTGTGTGTACACACTCAGGTGTCACCAATGTCCTGCAAACCTGCTTGCTCGACATCGCGAGCGGCGTGTCACGTAAGCAAGCGCGTACGCCGCGCAAAAAGATCGTGCTGGCTTCACAGCAACAGAAATGTACGGAAGGTGGCAGGAGTTACCGGTGAGCGCGCGTGCGTGCGCGGTCAAATCCTTGCAGGTGTCCTGTGAACACACACAGTCGTCTGCTTCTGGTGGTCGTTGTAGTGCGACGTCTTTGCGTGAACGTACCACGCTTTTGCGGGGCGGCGAACACTGGCCGCGGAGCGCGCGCGCGTGCGTGCATGCGCCTGCGCGGGAGACGGTTTAGCGCGCACAGGGAATTTAAAAGTGAGCTGCGTGGCCACTGTTTTTGGCGCGTATTTTTTGTCCGTAAGTTTTCAACCTTGAATTCTGGGGAAAACCGGCTGGAGAATACCTGGACCAAAACAGGCAAAATTTATCTGGAAAGATGTCAAACTGCTTTTTTCGCTCATTTTGTTTTTTTGGCGCTTACTGTGCCACCCAGTCCCTAAACAAATGCAATATCATCATATGTGTAGCTGGGCGTACCAGAGCAACGCAGCACAAGCAGAGAGGAAGCGTGCAAGAGCACCTTCTTCAAGAATATCAGTCAGACGAGCCGGAGAAGAAAAGCTGGGCGTTGAGGCTCCATGTTATGAGCACTATTTAAGAGTTTTACTGCGGCTCCACCCGATTGGTGTAAACCTTTAGATTTTGAATGCCAATACTAAAGCTAAGTTGCCTAAAATAGACTATGGTTGGCTTTGGGAGCTTAAATGAACTGATTGGTCTAAGCTGGGGAATATTTGCCAATGGCTAGCACAACCGCTGAGGCTGGCTTTAAAGCATTTGCGCGGACTACTGTCTCGCAGAACCCGGTTCCCAAAAGTAACATCGGCGAGCAACCCCGTTCAAGATGAGTAAGCATCAAATGAACACGCAAGAAATAAAATCTGCACGGCAATGATTCGAACAATAATCCCATTCTTCCCATAAAATGTTAAGTTTCGGACGAGCTGGAGGTTACACAGGCTCGAAAATGAAGGGTTGAGCCTGCAGACAGTTTTGGAGTGGTGATACGAAATATATGGAGTTTTTATGAAGCTGATTTGGATGGGATTCGATTTACGGAGGTAGATTCTATTTACGAGTCTATTTTTACGGTTTCATTTCGAACATGACCTGCGATGTTACAAACAAGACAGAGCGACATGCCTGTGCTCGGAGCTGGATCACGCCAACGCAGAGAGCTTGGGACAACATTACGAACCTCTCATTACACCAACACACGCCACGCCCACGCACACTACCCCATCGCGTTGATGATGAACTCCGACTCAGTTGTACCGAGATCTCTCGTTGCTTCAATGCAGCATGTGTCTATGCGCATGCGTACGGGCGATCAGCCGCTTGTGCTCGAGCTCCGTTCGTTCCAGTATCGATGCGCGTGGCTCTTCATCGTCACTCTTCATGCGATCTGCGCCGTGTACTTGACGCTGCTCGGCGATGCGTATCGATTCATCACGCAACCGTATATACTCTACTACGGGCAACAGGCGGCGGGAGACCGTGCAGTGCTCCTGACGTGTTCAGGTGTGGCTACTACCGCCGTTGGCGTATTCCACTGGTGGCAGTTGCTCTGCACGATCTGGGCAGCCATTCGGGCAAAGAAGCTCGAATTCGCGAGCGGTAGCTCGGCTGTGATTGGAGCTGTGTCCGCTGTCTGCGGCAAGTTGTCCGACTGCACAGCAAAGCCGGCGAAGCCGCAGTCTTTATCCCTAATACAGACAACGAATCGACAGAGGTGGTACGCGACAGTCTGGGCTCTCCTGTTCACCAGGCGTGGCGTGTTCAGGGTCGAAAGCCCAGTGTTCCACTTCGTGTCCACAGCACGCGAAATCATCGAGACCGTCCAGGCGCAGCGCTCGGGCGCGCTGCTGGCTCGCCCGTGGCTCAACCACGTCGTCATCTTGAACTGCTGGTCGACACCGATACTGCAGCACGCCTTTCATCACCACAGTATTGGACGCCGCGCCTCAACCAGGAGCCGGCGCTAGGCGAGGAGACGACGAAGGAGCAGCACAGTAGCCCTGAAGCCCAGAGCAGCTGCAGAGGTGAATGTACGAGTGCGAATTTAGGTACGCCAGTGGATCCTTGGAACCAGATCTGAGCCAGTAGCAAGTGAGAGGACTGAGAGAGCAGCAGGCAGTGAGCACACGTTCACGTTTGGATCGACAACGACAAGAACGGATCAAGCAACACCGACGGTGGCGTGTGTTTCTTGTCTGTCTGGGTGTGAAGACATTACTCCACGAAGGCGCTGGGAGAGTTGTCAGTCTCCCGCTCGACGCGCTGCTCAACATGGGCATGAGCATGGCCATCCCGCTCGCCGTCTTCCTGCCCTATTACCGTTCGTTCTCGTTCGCTACACTGGCGTTTCCATCCCAGAACTACTACGACACGGTGTGGTTCTCGCAATTGGTGATGGAGCTCCAGTTTCTCTTCTCGATCTCGGACGCCAATTTCGTTTCAAAGTTCGTCACACCGTGTGGGATCTACGCTTCGCTGATCCGCGTGACGACACTTATCCAGCGAAAGAGAAGCGGCGACTGCGGAGTTGATCCTGGTTCTCAAAACTCGGTGACTCCAGCGCCGACTTTCGAACAAGTTGATAGTTGCAAACACAAGTCGACGGAGGTGGCTCCAGCATCACCGGCTGTCGACCAACTTAGTGGGTACAAGCCCGAATCAATAAAGATGCCAGCCTCTTGGGCCGTATCGCTAATGAAGCGCGTGCTCATGCGTCTGCTCTTCACCACTTACGTGTTCACGTTGCTGACAATCCACCGCCACCCATCCGCACGACTCCAAAAGTAAGTCCCAGGTTGACGCCTCGCGACTGAGTCCTGGCGCACAGTCGCATACCTGTGCTTAGTGTACACCCACAACTGCTACTGTGGCGTTCGGCTGGCGGCGGCGACGATGTGTCGCTGTCACCCGACTTGTTCCCAAACCGGCTTCGCTGTGAAAGGCTCGGTGCTTGGTGGTGGTGCTGGTCACCGACTCTGGAGGCGCACTGGCTGGTTGTTGGTGAATTGGAAAGTGAGATTGAGGTTAGTGCTCGCACGCGAGCACAGCATGTCCTCCAACTTGCTTCCTTCTGCGGCTTGCTACCTACTGCAGCTGGTGTTACCAATGCCGCTCTTGTTGACGCTTGCTGTCCTGCGCTCCTACTCGAATGCATTCATTTGTTCTCGACTTCCAGGTGCCCACTCGACGCAACTGGTCTCGACTTGCTCTCAGCCCCAATAGCGTCGGGAGTACCGGCGCTCTTTAGCGTCGTGGTCGGGAAGTGCTAGCAGCGCCACACCGCCCCCAAGTCCACTGCCGCTATCTGTTTTTCCGTTTTCACCTACCCGCGACCTTCGTGCGACCTTCGTGCGACACTCGAGTTGACTGGTGTTGTCGCCATCTGGTGTCGCCAAATCTGATTTTGTACCCACTCGGCCTGCAACAGGTATTACCAGATGTAGACATGCGGGAAATTGCCGAATATCTCTGGTCCTAGTGCTGGGACGAAGATAGAAGAAATTGTTGCGTCACATACTGGGAGACCAGCTCTGGGATATCCGCGACGATTGATCCGAGCGGTTCCCATGAATTCTCTTCGCCCTGCAGTCTACGCCAGGCCACTAGCACCTGCCACTCGCCTGGAGCGCTGCCAAAGTGGTGGCCCACGATGCTGCGAACCTCTAGGACCAGATCCTTAAGTGAGACGTGCTCACGCTGCTCGGCAGCGATGTTGAGGTCCAAGTCATGGAAGAACTTCAAACGCGATCCATGGACGTCAAACTTGTCCCTTGTGAGCAGGTTCTTCACAAGGAACGATTACGAAAAGGCCTTCTCGGCACGGATTGGCCCGATCCAACCGGCGAGAAGCTTGCCTGTGCGAAGACGTTCGTCGATCCGCCACCAAAGAACGTTGTCCCTAACGGAAATGTTGCACGCGCTGACCTTGGCGAACACCAGCTCGCGAAGCCTGCGCTGCTCACGCTGCTAGATCACCGGCTTGTGGAGCGCGCGGAGACTTCGGCGGATTATCTCGATGTGCTCAGCAAAGGCTTGCGGGCCTGCCCTCGCCACACTCGCCTTGCCCTAGCTTGCGGCCACAGTGACGTTCAGTTGAGACTGTGGTGCAACTCAGTGAAGAGGTGGATCGGAGCGCAGCCTCCGAGCGACTGGACAAGGATGTGGTTGAGGTTGGAATGGGTGAGGCGAAGTAGGCGTGGCCAGTTACGCGTGTCGAGCTTGAGTTCGATAAGCAATACGCGCAGGACTTGCAGTATGTCCCGATTCACTCGCTCAACGGTGCTGTTGATCGACGGCGTGTAGACAGGAACGAAAGCTTGCTCATCCCTCAGTCGGTGGACGAGCCCCACTAGCGCGCTGCTCTTAAAGTGCAACACGTTGTCAATCATCCAAGTCGCCGGCAACCCATAGCGCTTGGCTCAGTCGAGCACTGCTGTTGTGACAACAAGGGTGGTTGGTGCATCGGCTGCGACGAGCTTGCAGTAGTGCGTGAGCTCATCCTTGAGTACAAGCACGTGCTTCGCGTTGCCTTAGATTTTTCCCAGATACAGGTAGTCAATGTGAAGACACTCATTGCGCTTGGAGACTGCTCTGTTCACACTCGGCTCGCGCATCATGATCATCCCTCCCTTGACGTGCTATCACAGCCTGCAGGTGTTCATGAAGCGCGTCGCCGCAGCGCGTACTCCTTCATGTTGAAGTCGCGTTGCAAGTGGTCGTGCATGGCGCGAATGACGCGGTGGCCAGCCTGGCCACAATGCGCGACAATCATGAGCCTCTGCACGAGCTCTCTGGCTTTCGTGGGTATCCACGACTTCTTGTTGATGTAGACGACACCATCACGCTACACGCTGTGCGGTGGTCTCGAAGGTGGATACGCTTGCTGTGCCCTGGGGACGTCCTCGAGAGATCGCCAGACGAATGTCGCATCCTGTAGTGGCAGAAGCTCGCTGACTTCGCGTGTAGACCGCGTCGTTTCCCAACGCATATGCGCCTCGTGCACAGACGGCTGGGCCCAACGAGACACAATATCCGCCCAGATGTGTGCTGCCTCTCTATGTGGTGGATGACGTAGCGGCAGCCCACCAACTTCAGTGCCCATCGCTCGAGCCTGCCCTTCACGTGTTGCTTGATCTGCTATCCTGGTGCGAAGATCTTGACAAGTTCGAGTGGTCACAGTAGTTAGAGAACCCACACTCGCACTCAAGCATGTAACTCAGGTCGTCACACGCCCTCACAATTGGGTAGGCTCCTTTTTTCGTCACGCTCCATGGTAGCTGCGCACCCTTGTACAGCCAGCCACGGCAGATGAGAAGCTCGTGGGCTTGTTCGTCCAGGGGTTCATTCGGGTCTCAGTTCACCACTCAGGTCGCCACGACCGACCTACCCGCCATTGACGCGTCGGTAAACAGACAGACCGTCTCTCCGGCGTCTGGGAAGAGAAGCTTTCTAAACGTCTCGACCACCTCCAAGACTCTCAGGAAAGATGCATTTCTTCTTCACTCCACTCAAGCGTGGCCGCGCTCAGCTGGCTTGTGCGGCGTCCGCGCTCAGACATCACGGCATAGAGCTTGTGCGTAAGCGGCGCGATAGTCGGGGCGTAGTCGACCATCGAGTCTCTAAGCCAGTTCAGCGCGCAGAGGAAGTGCTGCAGCGAGGCGCCGTTCGGTGGCAGCGGCATCGCTCAAAAGGCAGCAAGGTGGTTTGGGTCATGCTCTACCCGGGTTCCGTTGATCACCTTGCCACACCACTTCACGCGCATTGCGAAGAGCTGGCGCTTCTTCGCGTTGAGGTTGAGCATCAGCTTGTGCACGGTCTACAAGAACCTCATGAGGTTGTCAAGAAAGCCGTCTGAGCCCTTCGCGTGTATCAGAACATCGTCGATCCTGGTAAGAACAGCACGGTGGAGAAGCTCGTGCAGACAGCTCGTCATCTGGGCATGGAAGTGCACAGCAGAATCGCTTGCTCCCTGCGGCACCCTCGTAGGCGTGAAGATGCGTCTTCTGGCAGAAAGCTGAAAGTCTCGCGGCTTTCGACGTGCAGTGGCATCTGCCATAACCCCTTGTAGAAATCGAACTTTGCAAAGCCGTAGGCTCCTTCGACACACTTCATTGATCGCGTGGGGTTTGGCGCTGCTCCTGCGATCGGTATCGTCGGCTTGTTCACCGGGCAGTAGTCGACAGCGATCAGAAAAACACCGTCAGCCTTGCGCACAGAAAGCGCCCCACACACTCAGCGTGACTGATTATTTCAGTACACGAGCCCGGCGTCCTCAAGGTCGCGAATGCACTCGCGGAGGAACTGACGTTGAGCCTCTGGGTAGCGTCGAACTGCCGTGCAATACAGCTTAGCGACATCACTCACGCGCACGAGAAGTGGATCAACGTCAACGACCTCGTCCACGCCGAGACGGATTTGCCAGACGTCAGTGTACTTGAAGATCAGCTCGCGGAGCTCACCAATGCGGGCGCTGTCGAAACCGTTTGAGACAGTCTCTTCGATCATGTGGTCGAACTCCTGTACACTTCGTCACCGTTGGGAGCTCCAAGCACGCGGGTGTCGTCGTCTTGAACGTCATCAGCGCGCTCGTTCACACGCTCTGCCAATTGCTCAAAAATGCGGTCAAGGTCGATGCCGAGACCAAAGAGTGTGCTCCAACCCAGTAGCAGCGCGTCCATTCTTTCCAGAACTAGGCAGTCGACGTCCTTCAACTAAAGTGGGCCAGCGACAGTGGTGATGTGTAGATCGAGCACCACGCACTCGTGGCACGACACGACAGCGCCACATGCAACGCGCACTTCAACTAGTAGATCAACCATGGACGATCAGATACCGCCGGCCACTTCGTGCAACTCGCTGCCGATCGATCGGCCGACAACGTTGAGATCGGTGCTGGTATCTGCGCAGAATGCGACTTCAAGCGCGCTGTTCACCGTCATCACGCGGATGCGTGGCCCAATCTCATTTTGTCACTCGATTTAGAGCGCGGCGCTCATTGCTTTAAGTCACCTTGAACTTAGCTTCAGCATTCACAGCCTCGCTTACCACGGGACAGTCCCGTAGCCGGTGTTCACACTTCCACACAAAGCAGCCAGATCTTGGCAACGCGATGGGCCTGGGCTTCTCAGCAGCCACGCGCGCGGCCGCAAGCTTACCACTCAGAGTGCTATTGTTCGCACTCTTCACCTTCTTCCCTTCTTGGCGCTTATCACGCGGCCGCGAGGTCTGTCGAGTCTCGCTGCTCAAGAGATGAGCTTGCTGTTCTCGCGTTGCATGCTCATCCAAAAGGCAGTGCAGCGCGACGTCGTTGACACGCACGTGCAGGTGCGTCAGCTCCGCTAGCCGCGCATCTGTACTCGAAGCACCTCAGGCGAACATACCTGAGCAGCAGCTTGCAACGTAACTTCATGCGTTGTCGCTAGCCTCGTCGCTTGCCACGCTACGGCAAAGAATAGAAACGAGCCCGTTTGACTCAACGAGCCTTTCAGAGTCCATGAAGTAGAGTACTTCACGCGCCTCAACGTCCTCCTACCGCATGTCCATGCGTAGCTGCTCAGCGAAGAGCGTCGTGACGTCTGGGATGTGATAGTTCACTTCCCGGCCGAGCTTGTCCTCGATCAACGCTATGATTTCGCTGTCCGATGCGCTGACCAGGTCCTTCTTCAAACAGTAGTGCGCGAGTTGGTCCAGCACGCGCGGGTCCAGCGAGGTCTTGAGGCCGCTGACGACCGTCTCGAATTGCACGCCTGTCGTGCGACAGCGCTCTCGCATCTTGTTCCCGTACTGCGTGCCCTCACGCACGTGCCGAACTAGCGCTTGCTGGCTCCATTCGCTTAGCATCGGGGCTTGAACGAACTCGCAGATGGGTTGAGTCGTGGTCATCTCGACGTCATCGTCGAGCTGATCGAGTCCAGGCATGTTCTTGTAGATGCCAAAGTATACTTTGTGGCGTTCGGCGGCAGGCAACGAGGGTGTGTTGCTGTCACCCGACTAGTTCCCAGACCGGCATCGCTGGATTCTGTGACAAAGCGGCCTTCCCAGAACCACACACAGCGAACTAGTTCGCGGCAAACCCTTCTCACTCCAGCTAGAGTGGGAAAATTCGCTCCGGCCACAGTCTTGCCGCCGCCCAGACACCCACAGGTATGGCATCGGGACAGATGTCAAACGCGAAGGATCATCCGGACAACTGTCCGTCACCTCAAATTGTGTACCCATTGATCACGTTTCGCGCGCTTTGACTAGATAAAACGGTTCTTTCTTCGAGTTCGGCCACCCTCCTAGCCACGATTTAACGTGGCTTGGCGACGGCGTCACCTGGTGCATTGCGTTCATGCGTAGAGATAAAGTTCAAACGCATTCGAACACGTCGTCGCATCCCTTTTGCCAAAGCATATTCACTCCATCCGGATGCAGACATCTGGCTCCAGCAAAGACAGCCCACTCTGTCAGAGCAAAACCACCCCGCTACGATCAGACATCTCTCACCGTCACGGCAAACGCGCTCCGAGCAAGCCAATCACTCGCATATGATGCACTAGGTGGGAGCCAAGCACACCCACACACTTCTCGTCTCAAAAGACACTCCCATGCCTTAATCCGTCATTTTCGGTGCGCTAGAGCTGGAGCTCTATCAGCACCCATCCCTATTGATACAGTTAAGTTTCCGTTTGGCGATCCGGAAAAACACCGCCGTGTGGCTGTCGGTTACCACCACATCGAAGGAGTGCTATGGATGATCCACCACACTCCGTCGCGGGGCTCAACACAGCGCCTTCTTGCCCCTGTGGTCTCTTTACGGTATGCTTGTGAGCGCACAATCGTGTACTCGTATCAGGTTATGACTAGTTCGCTCTAGCCGGACAAATCTATACTGATATAAATACGTCGGATTTGAATGATCCAAGATAGCACTAAAACCGGACGGAAATATCCAACAGACTAAATCGAACAGAAGAGCTCCCACTCTAGAATAACACGACACACAAAGTACCTATCGGTCAGAATAGCATGCACATGCAATCACTCGAGCCCACTTGCACACCAGTAGACACATGCAGCCATTCGGACACACTTTCGCCAACCAGATCATCCAGCAGACACACTCATGCACTTTCACACACAACAACGGATCTCATTCCTATCAACAGGAGCCACCAGTCAACGCCATCACTCTCCACGCACATTGTTCTTGATACGCGGGGTTTTTGATGTCGCGCTGGTGACGGAGGGCGGTGTTGCACTTGTTCGCTTGGATGGAAATCGCAGAGTGAGATTTGTTTACGCGCAAAAATGTACACCAATACAGAGTTCGAGTCAAACCTGCCCTCTCCTTCGGCTGACGTTCCTTCGTGCTTCGGGGCTCTCTTGGGCTGTGCTGATGGTTGCTACTTGCCTCAAGCGCTCGGGGGTACGTGCCTGTCGTCGTGTCGTACTTGATTCTTGCTTGCAGAGCTGTTGATCGCGCCACTGTAGAAGTACCACTATCTGGTCACTTTCTGTATCTGGACAGATCGATGCCGACCCAGCTGGGCCGAGGCGCGAATGTCCGGACCTTGTGTAGCTGGACTGTACCCTCTGGATTGAGTTGGGTCGTCGTTGAACAAGCATGGTCGAGCCGTATCTGATAGCGTTCGTCTGTGTTGAATTGGAGTTCTGTGGTTGGACGTGCGGACATCGGCTTGGACAGGCTGGTCTCGACCGGACTCAGCTGGAGCCGGACGACCTTGACCGGACTCAGCTGGAGCTGGACGATCTTGGTCGAATTCTGCTGGAGCTGGACGATCTTGCCTGGGCTCAGTCGTTCAGACCGTTTGGACGCGTCGTTGGAGCCAGTTATGGTTCCCGCGACAGGGTGGTTATTCTAATATCTGCTGAAATGTTACCACAGTACGGCTTGGTGCTGGTGCTGGTGCTGGTGTGCCAGCCCTGGAGTCGTACTGGTTGAATGCTGGTGAATTGCGAAGTGAGATTAAGGTTAGTGCTCGCACGCGAGCGTAGCATGTCCTCCTACTTGCTTCCTACTGCGGCTGGTGTTGCCAATGCCGCTATTGTTGCCGCATGCATTACTGCGCTCCTACTTGTATGTATTCAGTTGTTCTCAGCTTCCAGGTGCGTACTCGACGCAACTGCTCCGGCTCAGTCCCCATAGTGTCGGTAGTACCAGCGCTCTTTAGCGTCGTGGTCGGGAAGTGCCGGCAGCGCCACAGCTAACGACAAGGGAGCACGAGCCCTAACAAGGGCTCACGGGGGCACCTCGACCTGGGTGCGCTCGTGTTCCTCCTTGTCTTGCATTCCCTGAACCTCCGAGTGCCTCACCACCTCCGGAGCTTCCCCAATCTGTTGGCGTTCCTGCTCCTCAACGCCACGGCCGCCGAGTGGAAGAAGGAGAACTTTATATTGGCCGCAACGAAATTGAAGATGGTCATGCTGGCGTTCACGCGAACCAACATGGCACAGATCCCTGATGGCTTGCTCTAGCCGCTTCCGCCGCGGCTCGAGACCTTCCGAGACGCGCTCTACTTTGACGGATCTGCCCTCGGATCTGCACCTCAAGCGGCACTACCTGACGACCGTGACAACCGAGCACACGTCACTGAGCAAATTCCCGAAAACAATGCTCTGACGCTAAGACCTTAAGAGCTCTCGCTGCATGGGAACCAGATCGAGATGTGCCCCGATTGTAGTGACACCCACCAGCACTTCTTCTCGCTCGTGCTGCCTGTGAATCCGCTCACAGCTCGCTTCGAATCTCTCAGCTTGGGAACGACATTCAGCCTTTCCAACGCAGAGTGCACGCAGCTCCTGACGATCCCTGCGTGGGTGCGTTCGAGCATCCAAGATATGAAATAATTGGTCGGCGCGCCATTCTGCGACACGCAAGGTGGCGACTCTGCTGGTGGCCTGCGTGAAGCTAGACAGTCGGGGCAACGGGAAGTTCTCAGTCGAAATCTTCGATTCGTATCTCCAGCCTTGAAGAGTAGCGCTGAGGCTCGCGGTCGTTGGCGAAGACGAAGACTGAACAGGGAGCCCAGAGATGACTCGATGGTAGCAAATGCACGATGGGATGGGGTTTGCTGCCTTAGCGAGCCGACTTGGCTGGCAGTCGTTTTTGACTCTTGGTCACGTCATGCTCGCCAATTGAACCAACATCACACGAGGATCTGGACGCAGGAGTATTTCTGCTGGAGTGAAGAATTCACTTTTCGCAAAAGTCCCAACGTCGTAGTCTCCAGATCTGAATGAGAGCATTTGTATCACTTTTGTACTTTCAAAAGAAGCGTACCATTTAAATTTGTTAACCCCTCTAAAACCGGCCTTTGTTATGCATGCTACAGAATAAAAAAATAAATTGATTACATAAAGGGGTCTACGAAAAGAAATTAATTGGAGTCGAAGCCCTATCATGCAAACGAGTCGAAAAAGAGGAGATTTGGTGAGAAAGCCCGTACATTTGGTCGAAGTTAGTGGGACCTCGGCGAGCTGTTATTGGCTGCACTGTGTTGGACTCAGCTCGCTCTGTTTCATGCTGACTTCACCTCTGTAACCAAATGGGACAGCATCACCCGAGCTAGCAGAGAGCAAATCTCTCTTCGAAGGGCAAGAGCGGTCGTGCATATTTGGCAGTTCACCGACATACACAGTCCAAGCGAATGCAGTACTCAATGCCTTCTTGCTCGCTTGCTGTGCGACTCACTCTCTCGCTGCCTGTCTCACTGGTCGTCGTCGCCGCGCTTGCGTATCCTCCGACTCGTCCAAGCTGTCTTTCTCGATGACCACTTCTTCAATTGATCTCCACGTCACCAGTGATGTCACCCCCCACATCACCACCATCGTCCAAATCGATATCACCAACGCCTGTGTCCACACGGCAACTCGGTTCATTGTCGAACAGATCCTCCACGTCAACACGTCCATGTACGCGTCCGCGTCGAGCGGAGTTATGAGATCCCCTTGCTTGAATCATCGTGAATGTCAGAGGCGGCATCATCGACGTCGTCGCCCTCTTTGTTCTCAAAATCGCTGTTCACTGTAAGGTCGGACAGTACAGGTCAGCACACATGCCACTTTTGTAAATACGGAGCCACCCTAGTAGCGCACATACTCGATTCGACGACAGTGTGTGCAGAGGGGTGCGTGAATCTCGCGCTCTAGGCAGTCAACACGCCGTGTGGGTCTGCCAGTAATGCGAGGGAGCGCTGCCGGCATGCATTTTTTGATGGCGATGGGGCGTCTGTAGTGGACGGCACGGAAGCTGGTGCGGAAGTCTGTGCTGGCGTTGGCGCAGGTGTGGGGCAGGAGGTGGCACCAGTGATGGCAGAGCAGTCGGCGTAGAAGCCGGTGCAGGGAGCGCTGCTGGAACGTTTCAAGCATCGACACCAACCTGCAGAAAGCCATGACTGTGTTCGTACTGTAGAAGGGCGACTTCACATACACACACACAACCATTTTTAGGACGCCATGTGGACTTTCAAGTGACCGCGCTTTCACTCGTACCGATGAAGTGATCGCCGCCTTTGACCGCATCACCGTTGTATTTTGTTTGAATGTATGTCAACTCGTTCAAAAGGCTGCTTGGGCGTCTTGACCTCCTTCCCGCTCGAGAGAGCTCCCGCCATAGCTCAGAGTACGTCTTGGGCGTTCACAGGCGGCGCGCTATACCTCTCTCGTGTTCTTGAATGCCGATTGTGTAGAGGCGGCGCGCCGCCTCTACACAATCGGCATTCAAGAACACGAGAGAGGGAACAAGAAGAAAGGGATGATTGGACGCGAAATTTGCGCGCCAACACAGCTTTACCTGCTAGGGGTTATCGTTCCACATCCTTATGGTCGGGGCAGAAAATGACTTAGGTTGGGGCGACAGATTGATGGCCGATACAAACTTTCATATGCGGAGAACGGCGCGAAAAAGCTTTTTGCGTACATGTCCGGTTTCAACTCCTTAGTAAATGTATTATTCTGAATATACAGAATACGGTACTAGAGGGGTTGAGCAAAAATATGCGTTGTAATTTTACTTCAATGTTGAACTCCCACACAAAAACTTAATAAGGTGGAATATCATCAAGTCTCTGACGACATTTGGCTTTTGTATGTAACGTTTTGGCCAATCAAATCGCACGTTTGATATTTTTGCGCGCGTTAGCGGATTTTTGTCAAATCAAAACGAATAATGCATTTGTGTTACGCCACTGAGGAGGAGATCTCTCCTCTCCAACGCACCACCTTGGAGTGGATCAAGAGATATGCGCTCGCGCATACAAAGTTCAGCATAGCGCACATCATTTGCAAGTTTGCCTCCCCTCCAACACGCTCTGATCGACCGCCATGAGCATCGACCACCTCGCGCCTTCAAACACAATTGGAGCGAAAGGGAACTCCGTTTAGCTGTTCATGGTGTTCCTGCATGACGAAGGAGCGAGCATTGAATATGTGAATGAGTGCATGCAGCGTGAGAATGCCGCGAAGAGCTTAGTTGCTTTGCTTGATAAGTTTGATATGCACTTGGCGTTCAAAGCGGGGAGGCGTGGCAAGCCGCTTGGTCGCCACACAGTCGTGCAGTACATCAGGCAAGTGAAGAACTGGTTGTTGGATGAACATTCTGCTCTTCGCTCTGCCGTCGAGAGTCGCCTCCTTAAGGTGGGACTAACGCTCGAGAAGTACTGAACGAAGCGTGAAGACAGCGGTATGACCAACCAAGCCCCAGCATGTGCGAAGAGTAAATTGAAGAAGACGGTTGTGTATCTGTATGCAAACGCCTCCTCGCCTGCGGACTACCAGGATGCTGCTTTTCTCTGCGTGCTCTGATACCTGCTCGGCCGAGCACCTGACATCGCGCTGCGCCGGAAGCAGAATATATCGATCAGTGCCGGCGGGATGTTCTTCGTCCGCTTCATTAGCATGAAGACAAGCGAGGAACAAGGACTCTAGCTCTTCCAGGACGACGACTTCACGACGTGCCCGATTCTCGCTCTCGCCATCGCGCTTACGACACACGCTACCCCAAGCCCCGCTATCTTCACCAACCTGCCGGAGCCGAAAACAAGAGCGCCGCCTGCCGTTCTTCGTACGTCAACCCCTCTTCTCGATCTTCCCGACCATCCCAACGACATGCATTCGGGCGTGCCATCGGGTGAAGACCCTAAGACCAATGTGGACAGTGGCCCGGGCATCCACAGCTACGTCAACCAACTTCTCGACCGCGTAGCGAAGCGCGCTGGCGTCGACCAGATTTTGTCGTCGCGCTCGTTCCGCCGTGGTGGTGCACAGCACGCGAACTCGTCTGCGTCGCTAAGGACGCAGTAGATCTTTGACCGCGGAGCATGGAACACAACGACGACCAGCAAGGCATTCATGTACGTCTTCAACACCCCAAGCGAGGATATGAATGTTGCGAAGGTGCTGAGTAGGGGTGGTGCTGAAGATCAAGTCGAGCTGATGTCGCTCGAGGTGTTCGACTCGCAAACGCAGGGGAAGGTTAAGCGATTGATACCGGCCCTGTTCGCTTCGAGCTGCAAACCCGCGGCGCCGCACCTGAACGTCCCTGGGGCTGTATTCGAGGCGCTCATGGAGCAGCTTCTCTAGCACTACGCGTCTCTGCGTTCGCTGAACGAGAATGGCATTGTCATCTGGAGGCTCGTGGAGTGTGCTGAGCACGTTGGTGTCATGCGAGCCGGGCTCCTCGCCTGAGCAAGCGAGTTAGGTACCGTCCAAAAGACAGCGGCTTCGGACAAGCGGCGATGCAACCCAAGTGAAGATAACGTTCACGAGCACCCGATGATCAAGCCGCAAGCAGCATTGATTTCCCAACTTATCGAGACGAATCTTCTTCTCGAGCGGCGCATCGAGGTAATCGAGGCTGCAGCAAAGGACAACGAGTGCGCGGAAGAGCAGTCTGCGGCGACAAATGAAGAAATCGGTGAGCCTAGCGCAAAGCAACGCAAGATATCAAGTGCGACAAACCTGAGCGATGTCTGGTACACTTGGTTTGCTCTGGAGCCGCGTCTGTGGATTTTACCGTCTCTCGAGCTCCGGATGAAGAAGTCGGACGCGAAGATGATCGTCGCTTTTATGAAGCTCTTCGTCAACGACGGTGGGCTTTCTATCGACGAAGCGGCTTCAATCTACCGCGACGACGTCTTGGCTCTCGGCAACGTTCTTGAGCAACGGGTGCACGCGTTTCTCACCCGGCGCGACATCCTCTCAAGCGGGGCTGGATCTGTCTTTAAGCATTTGCGCGTGCTGCAAGTGAAGGGCTAGCTCAATGACAACATCTTACGCTTTGATCGTCTCGCTGCAGCTCGATGTATCGTCGACCGCAGTCCGCTGGGCACCAAGTTCATTCTATACATGCATTAGCCTCGCTGTGCACACCATACACCCGTACCTTTGCCTCTTGTTCTTGTCCACTCAGTTCACGACGGTCCTGAGCGCTTGACGCATCCGCCTTCATCAAACAGGCACAATTGAAGTTGACAGCAACCGTGCAACCATGTCCCTCGTCCACACGAGCAAGAACCCCATCGGCTATCTGAAGGGGTTCAAGGCGCTATGTGTGTCACTCCAACAGGAGCACGCGTACCGCACTTCGCTCACAATGATGCGCCAACTTCGAAGCACCTTAGCGCTATGCAAAAAGGCCTCAGCCACAGTCCACGAAGCGTTGACGGTGCTTGTCGCCGGCTTATAGCCCTCAACACGAAGCGCGTTTGTATCCCGCAGCTGTCCAGCTGGCTGCTCGCCGACCGCGAAGCTGGCAGTGCGCCTCGGGCTGTAAGAGAGCCAAATCGCATGGACATGCACTTTGCGCGCAAGGTCCTCGACCACATGGTTGAGACAGGCGTCACTTACTTCATCGTCGACTGGGTGGCCACGTGGGAGCCCCGCTACAACGTGAACGCGGCGGTGATCCCCAAGTTCAAGGGAGAGCGCCATGCGCTTGTGCGTCGCGCGTACATCGATGACGAAGCCATCGAGGACAACACCCCCGAGCACTAGGCGCCAACACACGCATTAGTGCAGACAATCAACTCAATGCATTATGCGCGCCGCTTATTCTTGCCTTCATGTGTGGCTTACACAAAGGCTCACTCCTTGTGGACGCCAATGTTCACCAGACACACACGATCGCAAGTTTTACGTGTACACTCGTCACTCATCATACACAGAGTGTTGCGCATCTCGTTGGGGGTAAGCCCTTGACTCTTCATCGATGCGCATATAAAAATAGACACATGCAGACATGCAGACATGCACACACGCACACATACACACAAAACGTAGAGTGCAGGTGGGCTGCGAACGCGGCGACCGTGATCCTCTTCGCGCTGGCCGCAGCGTGGTGGCGAGGTGGGGTGGCGAGGTGGGGTGGCGAGGCGGGTGGCCGGAGCTCAGCGGGCTCTGGTGGCGGAGTAGGCTGAGCCGCTGGCGCGGCGGGGTGCGCGAGCGTCTCGTGCTGTGCTTGCGGTGGTCTCATTGTTAAGAATAGCAACAAATGCAGCACGGTCCACAGGCGTCAGAATAGCTGGCAAGCAGGTCCAAAGAGGCAGGCAGTGAACGTACCGACAGCGATAGCGATAGCGCTGGCGCGCAGCGTGCTGGCGGCGCTTGTGACTGCGGCGGGCTCTGTTTGAACGGCTCGCAGAGCGCACACGAGCACGTGCCGCGTGATCACTCATCTGAGAGCGAGAAGGCCATGAATACAATTTTAAGTCTTCTGTTTTGTCTTTGTTGAAGTATGTAAGCCGAATGTGGTCCATAGATTTCGTGGGTCCACTCCATTCAGAGCTTCTCGGAGCGCTCGGAGTGTTGGCGATATACCTCGCCATTTTAATCGCTGATCGGTTACCCAATACCAGACGACAAAGCTCAACTGTGATTGGGCAAAGAGTAGAGAGGCTACGACTTCCAGGCCACACCCCATCGACTTCCCCTCGGATTGCGATCTTCCGAAGAGCTGCTTGCCCCGAACCGACCTGCTTGATGACTTCAAGTCCGCGGGCTTATGCACCGAAGCGCTGCCACCAGCGCTTGCACTCCGGCATCGCCATCCTCACTCGCGCCAGCGAGTGCTCTTCAACAGTGTCGCCGCCATCGCCGCCATCACGCCTGCTAGCGCGTGCTCTTTGAGAGCGTTGCCGCCGCAGCGTACACTTCGACATCGCCGACTCCGCACCTATCAGCGCGTGTTTTTCGACAGGAGCGACGCCTCCTGGACGCCGACGTAGCCCACTCCACGCCTGCCAGCAGGTGTTCATTGACAGAGTCGCCGCCTGGACGCCACGCAACCAAACGTAGCAGCAGCGGCCCAAGCCGCTGGGAGATGACGCTGTTGCTCCAGCGCAACGCGAGACGCAAGAACCTCGTGAGACGGCTGACTTTCTCAGCACGCGAGACGCCGCCGTAAAAGACACTGAAGAAGCGCTGCTCAAAGGCAACGATCTCGAGCGGCCATCGTCGTCCCCGACCCTGTTAGAACTCGGGGAGGGAGAACACGCGGAGCACTTGCTCGATGAGAGAAGGAAATGGGAATGAGATTGATTGGGGAGTGAAGGCACAGAGAGACAGTGCAGAACCAAGCACGCAAGTGGCGGTTTCTGGCGCATGCGAAATGTGACACAAATCCTGACTGATCCAAGCTACGACATGCCGCTGCACCATCAAGCGGTGGTTCTGGCGACGAGAAGTACCGCGACAACAGCGATCCGATGACGGCTTCGCTCGAGACGGCTGATGCCAATGCTGTGGGCCGCCAGGTGCGCGGCCGTACCGGGCGTCGCAAAGATCCTGTAGTCGATCTGCTTCAGGATCTGCGCTCTTGGCGAACTCGCGCTTGATGTGCTCGTTGCGGATCGAGATGAGCACCTTGCGCTTCTTGGGTATCTTGAAGCCCGCGCTCTGCAGCGCCTTGAGGTACGTCTCGTGCATGTCCGTGCCGAAGTACGCGACATCGCCTGTCAACGCCATCTCGACGCCGAGCGTCGGGTCCGCGCCATGCAGGCGCGTGAACGAGAACGGTGGTGCCTTGACGCCTACATAGTAAAGTTGGCGAGCGCGATCGGCACGGACTTGACCGGATGCCCAAGCATCGCCTTCATCGCGAGGTTGATACAGTTCAAGTAGAACGTCTTCGAGATGAACGGGATCGTGCGCGACGTGCGCAATTTGCGCTCGATCACCTTGACGTCGTTGTCGCGCGCCATGAGCTAGGTAGTGAACAAGCCCGTGATGTGCAGCGCACTGGCAACCCCTCGCGATGCGCGTCAACAAGCCGACGTAGAGCTCCCACGCCGGGAGCACAAGCGCCGCGCCGCCCGAATGCACACCCGCGTTCTCGACGTGCTCCGAGATCGCGTAGTTGATGATTGTGTTGTCCTTGGCGACGCCGTCGAACTAGACCTCCTTCGCGTGCAGGACGAACTTGGAGATGCTCACGGAGCACGAGATCGCGACCGGCGCCCTGCTCAGGTACTCGCGCAGCTGCAGCTCGTCCGATGCCACGATTACGCCCGCCCCGGAGAGTACGTAGCTCCGGCGCGCAAGCACCGGGTGGTCCACGTCCGCTGAGAACGCGAGCAGCGAGTTGATGGCCTTCACCTCTGCCTAGCACGGCTGGCCGATGCCGAGCAGCGCCGAGAAGCGATTCCGGTCCTCGCACCGGTCGATACTATCCGGGTGCGTGCCGAGGATCGTCACGCCGGCCTTGTGCAGCGGCATCGCGAGGTTGTTCGGGATCAGCCCGCCCACCGACACGTTCACGCCTTCCGGCTGCTCGCGGTTGTAAATGGCAAGCGCGCGCTCGAGCGTTAGCTCCTCAAAATACAGCCGGTTGCTCTCGTCGTAGTCCGTGCTCCCGGTCTCCGGGTTGCCGTTGACCACGATCGCGGGCTTGCCGAGTACGCGGATCGTATGCACGGCACTCATGGCGCCCCAGCCAAAATCGCCGACAAGCCGAAGCAGGACGGGACGCTGCCGAGCACGACGATGTCCCCGTCGCTCTGACCCACGTCGTTCGTTCTCCAAGCCGCCGTACGTGATGCAGAGATAGTTGGTCTGCACCGGGAACTCGGCCGCTAGCGTGTCGATCTGCTCCACGACCGGCACGACGTTGAGCTGCTTGCGGCGCGCGCGCACCTGGAGCTCCGTCGCGCCCGGCCACTTGGCGGCGACCTGTCAGTCTGAGAAGCCGTTCACCTTGAGCACGCGCAGCACGCGCTCGTCGATGGTCGCAAGCGAGTAGTGCAGGATCGCGCGCTGCAGCGTCGAGATGCGCGCGAGCTTGGAGAGATGAGCACGGCCTTCCGGATGCACTCTTCGAAGTTCCGACCGATCGATATGACCTCGCCGACCGAGAGCATGGGGCTCCCGAGGCCGTTCGATATGTGCAAGAACTTCTTGAGGTTTTACCGAGGCATCTTGACGGCGCAGTAGTCGAGGCTCAGCTCGAAGCACGCGGTCGTGGTCTTTGTCACGCTATTCTTGATGTTCACGAGGTCGATGCTGAGCGCGATCTTGGTCGCGACGTACGCGAGCGGATAGCCCATGGCCTTGGAGGCGAGCGCGCTCGAGCGCGACAACCACGTGTTCACCTCGATGATGCAGTAGTGATCCGAGTGCGGGTCGACAGCGTACTGGATGTTGCACTCGCCAACAATGTTTAGGTAGCGCACGACTTTCTGCGCCGTCGCGCACAGTCGGAAGTACTCATTGTTGGACAGCGTCCGCGACGGCGTGACGATGATCGAGTCCCCCGTGTGGATCCCGAGCGGGCCGAAGTTCTCCATGTTGCACACCGTGATGGAGGTGCCCTTGGTATCGCACACGACCTCGTACTCGACCTTCTTCTGGTGGCTCTGTTGCCACCGCTGATCGTTCATGTTTCGTTAGGGACATGCGACGGTTTGTACAGATGATCTCAATCGCGACTGGAAGTCAAGGTATTCTGTGGTCACGCCGGATTGGCGGAATTACTTTTGACCAATTACCATGCGTATCTACTAGCCTGGAGCTCGTGCGCTTCAGGTTTCGATCACTACCCTTCTGAATAGTGGATGTAGAGCCCGTTTTTCTGCTTTGTCGGGCTCTCCTTTTTTTGAAGAGCCCGAATGTGTGGTTTTTCTGTGCAGCCCCCTCTGAGTTCGTCCGGTGCTTGCTTTGGCACAAGAAAGTTGGTCTGATCGCAGACTGATCGCTGTGATTCTGGGGATGTGCTCAGATTTGTTGAATTCAGACTACAACGCCCACAACACAAAAAATCTAATTTTCTGATACGCACAAAAAGCAGAACGCCAAAACCATACTGAAATCAAGATCGTTTATTTCCTTTGCGAAAGGATCGATTGGCCATTTTGGCTTTGGAGACCAAAACAACACCGTCCAAGCGCCGAGATGACACACTACTCAGTCGCTGACGCAAACAGCAACCGCAACTTGAGTAAGAGCACTACCATCGAGGCCGTTAGGAGTTCTACTATCCCCCGGTCGTCAATGTGTGCTTGCGCTAACCACCCCTCCTTAGTTCCAGTTGAGCAAGGAGCGGATTGCCATTTTCGCCTCTGTTGTAATAAAAATCGATACAAATACCAGAAAATCACTCGCGTGTGTTGGGTCAGTTCAAATTGTTGCGTTCTTCTTCGGCAAGCCCAAACAGCACACAGACGGACAGATCAATCGGCCAAGTCGTCCACGCGGGATTTGAAAGTGAAAAAGGCTGGACGAGATAGAGAAGGGCGATATCATATTCAAGCTTTTGTCCGATCAAACAAGACTCACTTTTATCAGTTGAATTATCCAAAACCAAGTGCATTTTAGACATTGCGATTGGCAGTGTCTTGACGAAGCTACTGCGCACAGTGGTCTCGCTCAACTGCTCCCATGCGTTGATGGTGCGCTTAACCATCGCGAGGCGCTTCTCTTTTGCAGGGTGGACGCGCTGCTCGCCCTACCAGGCGCTCCGCGTCATCTTCTTTAGCGGCCCAATGACACCAACGTCCAGAGGCTCGTACAGCGATGCTGAGTTGGGTGGGAGGGACTGTAGCGCAGAGTGCAGCTCGCCACTCAACACTTCATGCGCACTTGCCGAAACGGGACACTCAATGTTATCAACGAGCAGCACGGACGGACCCTCGATCTCTGGCATTAGGACGTCCCGCAGGTAGGAGTGCCGTACCCGCTCATCCATCCACGCACTCGCTTGCGTGGTGGAATGATCGCTGGGCGGGTACTCAGCGAACTCCTTCTTGATCTTGCCCTCCGCCGCGCCTCGAAAGTTGAACACGATAGGAAGCGTCCGCCCTGTTGGTTGCAGGCATACGTGTTAGCTGAGTGCGGAGACAGAAGTTTGAGCGCAGACCAGGATGCTTACAATAAACCCGTATCGCGAGCACGGCGGTCAGGCGAGCACTGTGACTGGAAAGCCCGAGAACCTCCAAGGAGCCGCCCCAAAGCTCCCACGTACGGGACAGGAGCATGCCATAGTACACCCCCGTCTCGTCGATGTTGATCGTGTTGGCTTGCTCAAGATGCGCGAACTCGGAGCGGAAGCTGGAGCTGAAGTTGTTACGTGTCTTCTCACGTGTAGATTAAGATTCCTGTGGTTATATCGCACGTATAGATTAGAATTTCCGGTTCGCGTGGGCCACGTCGAACAGTAAATTTGCGCACTTACGAGCACAGGAGGCACGGCACGCCGCGAGAACCCATGCAACCGAGCGAACCGACCGAGGAACCTCAAGAGAGAGTCGTGCGCAGCTGCGGGTGAGCTCTGCTTGGTGTGATGAAGTGGCACGCTCTTTTTGGGGATCAGAGGACTAGAGCCACTGGTATCGCTCAGCCTCTTGGCTCGGTTGGTCAGTACCGCACAAAGTGATTCCTTTCGTCCTTTGAATCTGGGGGTTACTTGGACAGCTGAGCTGACCGTTCACAGACCCTTCGACTCGGACACACCCGGGATGCCACTCTCCAGTGGGTTGACTTTGCACTCGT